>JAVGVS010000019.1:2303543-2438543 GCA_032718565.1 Distichodus sexfasciatus | reverse complement strand
CCGCCTTGCACTCTTAAGAAACAAGATTGAAAGCACTTCAAAGAATTCACCTAATTTTTAAAATGCAAAAACTTGTTTTCAGTCAGTAAATAAAAATCCCACCTTCTTGGCCTCCTGGCTTTCAGGCTTCTCCTCCTTAGTTTCACTTTCTGGCACTGGCTCCTGAGTGATGTCTGCTTGGGATTCAGATTTTCCTCCTGACCTGGCCTAGCCTGCCCCTGTGAACCTAGCATATGTTTCATGAGTGACCTCTATGTCCACCTCAGTGTCCTCGGACACAGACCCCTAAGGGATTTCTTCAGCTGTGTGATGCTCTTCTCATGAGCATCAAATCACTAACACACACCTGATTCTCACCTTCCTGCAGTCATAGGGCTGCTGCATCTTCTTCAAGGCCACCACCAGAGAATCAGGTTTCGCCCTTCCCTCTACTGTCGTCTCTGCTTTCGGTTTCGATTTTGCAAACCCCACTAGCTCTTAATGTTTCAGACTTGACCGCCGTTCTCATCTGAACCGGGCGCGGCGCTGAGTCCAACTCGGTGGGTTCAGATGCGGGTTCGCCTTCAGTACCAGCAATTACATCCTCACGATCAGCATCAGGTTTACCCACACTTTCTTCATCCTCATCGCCAGTTTCCTCCACACTTCCTGCTGTTTTAGCTTGGATGTCTTCGGATAGTTCCAGTTCCGAAGCTCATATATCAACATCTGCAGGTTCCTTGGATGAAATTTCCAGGTCAGTTCGCATCTTCTGAGGCCTCAAAGGTGTCATCGGTAGAGGCTGGCTGCTCATCGCTGCTAAATTCAGCCTGATCACTGTCTCTGGAAAGTTGAGCATTAACATATACAATTAAATAACAATTAAGGATGACATATAACACAGTATAAATAGAGGAGACAAACGTACCATCACAGAGAAAACAAATTGCCATTCTGAGCAATTACTGATCCTAATAAATGACTAGTCAGGTAATTACTGTAGATGAATCATTGTTCTAGCATTTTAATCAATCCTCCCAAATAGCATTTGTGACGACATGACTGTGGATTTGTCTTCATGAGATTAAACTTAATAGCTGAGTTTCACAGTCAATAACATTACTGTCCAGATAAAAAACTCAGAACAAAATTCATCCAAAACAAAAGAATAAAAGTAAATAAATGCATCAAAGCCATGCTCAAATCTGATATTCTGCTCCATTTGTCTCTTGAATGTTTCAGGCAGAAAGCAGACTTACTTTTTTCAGTAGACTTATCAGAGCTGGAGATTTTACCCTTATTAGAAGAATAAACAACCTATATCAGAGAGAATGTTTGCTATTCAAAATGAATCTCCAAACTTTCTATTTTCCTACAAAGTCACCTTATCTGGACGAATATAACGGAACCGGTTCTCCAGCCAGGCACTCCATTCCTCAGGATTACACTACTTTCTGAGACAAGAAAAATATTAACAAAAACAAGAAAAGATAAAAAACAGAAAGGCACATCTGAATTAAACCAAGGGTTAGTTAAAACTGCTCAAGCATCTTTAAACAAAACTAAAATAAGATGTGACCTATAAATGCATATCAGCTGCAGATATTAAATAAAAATCTTTTTCATGGAGTCCACAGCCTGAGGGAAGAATAAAAGGCAATATGAGAACATATAGGAAAAAAATTACTAATGGATTCAGCTGAGGTTATATATATAACAAATCCAGGTGAACTAAGTAACAGTGTTTCACAATATTGTATGCATTGTCTGTAGTCAGTGTACAGTTTAGAAGGGGGTGGCTTTCCTTGTTTGTCTTTAGTAAACTCGCCCATTTGAGTGAGCTGTCTTACAGGCTCTCAATGCAAAAAGGCGCCAGTTCTGTTCCATTCGTGTCTGATTGCTTCCCACAACTAGTCAGTGCTCCTAAATTTTCTGCCATAAGTGTGGCCTTGATGTGAGCAATGTGAAACTTAATTGCACACTAATTGAATGGAGGGTAATGATAAAATGGTTAATAGTTAAAATTCATTTGCTGACATGTTTTGTTCCAAAAAAACGTAGCTTTAAACTTGACTGTAAGCATATACAAAAATAGAATCAAATGCTTTATTACAGTCACCAGATACAATATGGGGAGTTTCACCTGATGATACCAGCTGAGTACTGAGCATTGTCAAGCTGGGTATGGTTTCAAATTTAAGGATTAAAGATTTAGTGGAACTACCTCCAGCACTAACATCACTGGGCCCCTGAGCAAGACCCCTGCTTTCCCATGTGGTCCTTGGAGACTGTGTCTTTAATTTGGAAATTTTCTTCCTTGGAAAGGAGCTCTGATAACTGTCATGTAAATGTTTTAAAGCAGGTCTAATATATGCTAGTCTTTTTTCCACACAACAAGGCGAAATTGCAGGCAAATGTCTGTTCCAATCTTCACACTAACGCATTCTTCTTTTCTGACAAGAGTTATGAAATAATCAGCAGCAAACGAAAACTGGGCACATTAATAAAACATGGGTGAAAATACCAAAAACGAACTACATTAAAAGTTTTAAGTCCTTATGCAAACATCCTCAACATATCTGAAACTCACCTGAATCTGTACTTACTTTACTGTGCTGTCCTGGTCGAATAAAGCACTCGCGAGTTATATTCGGATTTTCAATTTGGAGAGTTTTGACACGGACTTGTTTTTACGTCTGGCGCGGGGGCGGGGCACGTCACGTTACGCCATAAATCCAAACCACGCCCACTCCTGGAAAACAGGTAATAGTTACTGTTACTACACTGTCTTACATCAAAAAAGGAAACAGAAAAACCTAAATATAGATCGAAATATTATCTGATATTAGCTAATTAATATTTTACATTATATAGTGTACTTATTATTATTAGTATTATATAGTGTAGTTATTATTATTATTATTATTATTATTATTATTATTATTGTTATTATTATTGCTATTACTAGGCAGTAGTAGTAGTAGTAGCGTGACCCTAGTAGCAGTTAAAAACTAGACAGAATTAAAATTTAGCTAGACAGATCAGATTCAAAGCTATGAAATGCTAAAAATGTGCTTATATTCATGAAATTGGCATTAAAATATAAATTGCTTTTATTTATATTGTTCTCACAGTGCTTTACAAATACTAAAAATACAAACTGTTAAAAATAGTAAAATTATATAAAACCAACAACATTAAAAAAAACAATCATATACATTTAATAAAACAATATATATTCGCATCTTTAGTTATTTTTAATTTGGCAAATGTGCAGTTTTCGAGTTTAATTCTGTAATAAAAGCCAGCGGTGGGCGGGGTCTATTTGCGCTCTTCGGGGATGCTTATTTGGTTATACTTTATTAACATAAGAAAAGCTGCAACAGACTGGGCTTATGGATTAATTTCTGAGTTATATTGCAACAGACATTCATCTTCTTCATTTTAGCGTTGAAGAAATTCTACCCAAAACAGCGAAGTTGGTAACAGTTACGTCACGCACTTTAGTTCAGTTAGGTAAAAGCCCAATTAATAATGCATTTTACATCATAAATAAAATTGAAACTTGTACTGAAACCAATAATTTAGCCCTTCTACATGATGCCATGTAGACCATCAGTGTCATTCAAGTAAATGTTCCAACTTTTTACTTCTCTTACCGTCCCGTCTTGGGGGAAACACTTCCAGTTGTTGTCAGGCGTTGCTACGCAACCGAGTCACGGCCCATTCAACTACGGAAAGCGCGGAGAGCCATTTTTTTAAACGCTTCGGAGTCGTAGTCGTCGTCGCCGTCGTCAAAAATAATAATCAAACGACCAAGAGAAACACTAGCTTTATTTGATCAAAAATGCTATTTGTGTGGCACAATTCATGTAACCAATTAAACATAAACATACGTACATATATTATGTGTAATTATTTACATTTATCTTTCTCAATACAAACTGAACAGTAACAGAAATGTGAAAATCTGATTTCAGCAAATGAAAATGAATAATAAAGTGAAAGTGAGTGATTATTTGTCATTGTGAACACAGCACAGCACACAGTGCACCACAACCAAATTTGACCTCTGCATTTGTCCCTCAGCAAATTAGCTCAAAATATTAGCATAAATATTAAAACTGTGTAAATGTTTTCACATTAAAACATTGACATGCTCTTTTACATCAGAATACATTTAAAACAACTAATGAAGAGCTTCTGTTGAGTAGGTGATGACGGCATACTCCGAGGTTGTGCTTAATTTCCTGCTGACCTCCTTCGGGTGGACATGCAGTCTGTCAGCAGAACGGCAAGCATGCAGCCGAGATCCCGCGGCCGTCTCCTCCCTCCATCTCTGCTCAGTATACAGAAATAATACATTGTACACCATCTCAAAGTATGCAAGCTGTCCAAATATTTCTACTGCAAAATACTACAGTATTTGCTTACAAGTTTGTGATCCCGTGGAGGTTGGCTGTGAATTCCGGTCAGTTCTGGAATACTGGATCCTCTCACAGAGATCACAATGTCTGCGTATGGGACCTCGTGATCGCTTTGATTATCTGAAGCAATGGAGCAAAATTCAACTTGAAATATCCACACAAGCAAGCCTCAAAGCTTGGCATTTATACATTTTATGTCAAATTAACTCACCTTCTTGTAAGGGCTTTAGGACTGTTTCTTTATTTTTCGCTCTTGTGCTAAAAAAGTAATCAAGACACTGTTATCACAGTTTTAAGTAAAGTAAGTAAGTAAAGTAAGTAAAGTAAGTCATAAGCTTGAAGTTATGTTCCAATGTACTGTGTTTAGAATCAAAAAGTCAAGTCATTGGTTAAGTCAAACATGTCTGAAGTCAAAATAAATGCTTAACCTCTGTGTTGCACTTTTTATTTGCAGTTGTTAGTATCCAGTTATTCCAAGAAGTCAGTATAAATCCAAAGTCAGGTTGCAAGTCTTGAACACCAAATCAAAGTCAAGTCGAGTTATTAATTATTATCAACCAAATAACCAGTAGGACTCAATTCCCTCATGTCTGCAAATTTATATATTAAATTCTATATTCAAAAATTGTCTTACTTCTCATAGATTACAGCACATGAATCTTCTGTATCCACCTGAGTGCATCTCTTTTTGTAGCATAGGTATGTCAACTGGAGTATTAGTATTAATGCTAATGACAGTAAAACAGCTGTTAAGGGCTTGATCCATCCAGATTCACCTGTGTAGGTAAAAATTGCCTTGCGTCATTTATTTTCAGGGAAAGTAAACCATCTGTCTTGTGTAATAATATCAACTCACCATCTTTAATAGCCTCGATGATTACAGTAATCCCCTGACTGGTACAAGGCTGTTTTGCATAGCACCTGTAGCTTCCCCTGTCTTCTTCTTTAATCGTAACCCACTGCACCAGCATGCCAGATTCATCTTTTGGAAGGCTGCCACTGTCCCTTATCCATTCGCCATTGCAGTGATTGTCAGTTGAAAGACATTTCAGTTTTAATTGGGTTCCCATGGGCACTTTGATGGAGTGTACTGACAAGTTGTTCAAGGAGTACATTTCTTCGTTCTTGTAAACCAACACTTTCATGGACACATCTAAAAAAAGATTGAGACTGGATCATGGCCTTTTGGTTGATTTTAAAGTTTGGTACATTTACCCCTTAAATAAACTGAAATCCTTCTCACAAGAATGTGTTGTGAATGGCAGTCTTATGTCAATACACAGTAGTAAAGCTTTTGCATGAATGCTGTTCGGACTCACCTGAATGTCCTGCCTGAGGGGTGAATGGTGTAGCAGGTCTGTCTATGGCAGAAGAAAAGATTATGGGTGAATTAAAATGAATCCTTAAACTCTTTAATATTGAAGCATGTCAACGTGTTTAAGCTTTCTGAGATTCCTACCTTGAACTTGAAGAGATACTAGTCGTTCCATCTTAGGAGTGAGCCCTGGCTCATCACTTTTTTCAGAGAAGCATGAATAGTTATATAGAGTCTGCTCCAGAGTTAGATTTTGGGCATACAAGCTCACAGTGCAGTTGTCCCCAATCTTTAGGATTTTGAGTGTCTGCCATGACAGATTTTTTTCCCAGTCCCAGTAACCCCGAATAAAGCCAGTGGAACAGTTGTAGGTGCAGTTTAAAGTAAGAGGTTTTCTCAGTCTTACTTTAATAACGTCACGGCTTATTTCAGTCTTGCTGCTCACAGAATCTGCAGATGGACAGTACATTAATGTGCATTGAACAAAACATTTGTCTCATCATATCTTCAACAGATGTACAATAGCTTAGGGAAACCGCTCAAAAAGTAATTACCTCTGATTCCAAACAGTAGCAGAAGAAACATATGAGTCGAAAACAGCATATTCCAGAGTTATTGTCTTTTTTTTCGTCTTGGGAAGAGTGCCGAACTGCTTATTACAGGAAACAGTGGAAAATGTGAAGCTTTCTTAAGACTGAAAATAATAAAAGCTCCTCCTTTTGTGGTTACACATTGTTGCTTGAGCATCTTCCTACAGGAAGTGAGAGAAAAATGAAGTGTCTAGGTGTTGCAAAACATAGCAAAACTCATGCATCCTAATTTGTTGTGAATTAGTGTATTTTTTAAAATTATGCTTTGTGATTACATTTTACATTTATGCACATCCCAAACTATTTTTTGCTAAGTGGTTGGTGGTCTCAAGACCACCAGCAAGTTACCCTCATATGTATTTGTGTGAGTACAAGAATATGATTAACAAAGGCCAAAAGGCCCAAAACTCCAAACAACTTCAATGGGAATAGGCATTAAGGATATTCAGATATCCAGACGATACCATCTGCAGTAATGAATCAAGGTGTGTTCCTGAGCACTTTGATTAATTAATTGTCTGGCTGTGGTTCTGCATTTGACTACATCAGTGGAAACTTGCGCTGCTGCCGTTTGCTCAAGAACAGATAAGCCAAGGTGCACCATACCAGTGCCATCTGCTAGCGGTTTAAAACAGGAAACATACTGCCTCTACACTATAACAACAAAAAAAACTCAATTCCACTTTGCAAGTCTCTACATATTTCCCCCATACATACTACAGTATGTTCACTCGAATTATTATTTTAGCTTCACAATAATTGAATAATTCTAGCTTCTTTCTAATCTACTCTACATCATATACTGCTTTTTGTGTAATACCGCAAGACTGTGGCCTCTGCATATATTCAAATCCAAATGAAAGGTTTACATAAGGAAATAAAAAAAAATAGATTCTTTCATGCATCATCCTTGCTGAAAATGAAGAAAACAGAAAGGCAGTCATTGTATGGCTGTCCACCTCCAAAGCTGATGAATGGCTGCTGTAAGACTCGAGTTACGTGTTTCGGATTTCACTTTCAATTATTGACGCCTGTGTGTTTTCTGATAAACCCAGTGGGTCTACTGGCTCACACAGTAGCAGATGCTCAGGAGGCAAAAACGGTCAATAAGGTATTTGAATGTTATTATTTTATTTTCATCATGCACCGATGGTTTGCTCTCTTGCTTTTATGCCAGTCCTGGAATAACTACCTGATGATACACAATATCCTAGCATCAGGTATTTATGGTTGTTATTATTTCCCATGTAGAGATGAATAATTTTTTGCCATGCATATTTGTGCCTACAATGCCTGTTTGTTTTAAATAATACAGGAAATGGGGCAGATATAAGAGCTGATATTTTGGAATGTATAAGCCACTGTAACCTAACTGAAGTCACACTGTGTCCTGAGGGATCATACTTTTCATCAGGATTGTGCCTTGAATGCCCTGCAGGAAAATAGTAAGTATAATAAGGAGTGCATTGCTAGGATCTCTAATTGCTGTTATATTGAGTTACATTAGATTTATTCATATATCTGTTCCAGCTGCTATGGCAATGTATCTGCACCCAGAAAATGCCCACCGGGCACATATAACCTCCATCCAGGAAGAAGCAGCATTGAGGCCTGCGAGGTATAACCTTCATAATTCAATCAACATTAAATCATAAGGTCAAACATCATCTCACTATCTAAAATATTTTAACAATTTTAAGCAATTACAAAATTGGTGTAATTTAAACAATATTAAATGTAATAGATGCATGTGAATACTACGCCTAAAGACTCTGTTACTGTCTCTTTGGAAACTAAATATAAAGACATTGGTAAAGAAAGGTAGTGGCTCAAGATGTTTGCACAGTCCTGTATATCTAGAATTGTAGAATTTTGATCACTAGAAATCCAACAAAAATGCTTGTCTTTGTAAAATTCCTGCAAATTTTGCATCAAATTTTTGCCTAGATGTGTCTGTATCAAATCCAGAATGGCAGATTGGATGGCTGCTCTGACATCTTCTTTGTCTTCCTTAGCTGTGCCCTCCAGGGTTGATTAGTACAGAGGATGGTGTAGATTGCAGGCTCTGCCCCGCTGGTTTCATGTGCCAGGGTGCAACGGGCAGCCTCACACCGTGCCCGGATGGACAGCACTCACCAGAAGGACACACCCTGTGCCTCCCTTGTCCTTCTGGTTTTGTATGCAGGGATGGGATTCAGTCACGGGTATACATAGATACAAATCTCTGATCTTAAAGTGATTCTAACTTTATAAGACTTTCAAAATCTTTGGTTTTATACATATTATATATACATGTATTTCAAAAACAAGCTTTTACACATCTGAATACATAATGTTTCAGTGCATGCCTGGAGAGGAACCCAATTCAAACCAAACGGAGTGCACTGAGTGTCCAGAAGGTTCTTTCTCCAGTCTGTGTGGTGCCCGGTGTGAGCTGTGCCCAGCAGGTAAAACAGGGCCATCTTCACTTGATCATTAATTTAGACTCATTGGCTCACATTCTCCTGGTTTAGTGTAGCAATAGAGAATCCTGTGCATCTGATCGCTTTGGTGCATTTGATCACACACTTTCACCTGGTTTCACCCAATCAGGAAACCTCTTCACCCTTCAAAAGTCAAGTGGTTTGTTGGGTTTATAAGAAACACAGTGGGTGAAAAAAGCCAGTTGTTTAAATAAAATATTTTTGTTTATATAAACAGAGATTAAATATGTAGTTGAAATATTTTATTTATACGATAAGAAAGTTGATTTTTTCAGTGAAATCGGGATTTAACTTGAAACTATTTTTACTCAAACATTTAAAAAGTGACAAATGAGGTATTATAAAATGCCATCTTATGCTACATTTCTGCCTTTGAGTTATAGAGGTTTTGCACTTAATATCATAATCAAATGTTTTCTAATTTTATTATTTGCGTATTTTCTCCCTTCACAGGAAGTTATTGCCCCGTGACAGGAATGTCCCACCCTCTGTCGTGTCCCATAGGTCACTACACAGATATTCCTGGTCAAAGTTCATGTAAGACCTGTAACAGTAGCATGACCTGTAGACTGGTTGGAGTTCAGACCAGAGCCAAGGCTGAACTACAGATAGGCCAGAAGACCAGAATGCCCACCTCATGCCCACCAGGCACTCACAGAGCTGGAGAAGGACCAGGCTGTGATGTGTGTCCTCTTGGTACGTTTCTACAGTATGGTTCATAGAGGTTGAAAATCCTACAAAATCCTTTTCAGTGCTGTAAGCATGTGTTTGTGTTCTGTTAGGACATTATTGTGTGGGTGGAGTGGCTGCACAATGCCCAGCTGGAACATATGGGCCTAAGGAGGGTCTTCAGAGAGAGCGAGACTGTGCTGTTTGTCCTGCAGGTACACGTCCAAAACACATCCAACACCTGGCTATTTCCGAAGCGCTTCTCATTAAATACTGTCAATATATTCCGAATACGATGCCGCAATTGACGTGAACCTGACTATTTCCAGGGTTTTACTGCTTGGAGGGCACGTCCCGGAGGCCCGGCTCCCAGTTTCTGTGCCCACAGGGCTATTACTGCGAGGAGGGCACCGCCGTGCCACACGGGTCACCTTGTCCGGCTGGGACTGCAGGAGGACAACTGGGACAGACAAGTAGGGCAGCTTGCAAGAGGTGTGGAGAGGGCCGCTACTGTCCTGCAGGTAAAAACACACTCTGAATGCAAATAAGGACATAAGCACTATTGTACCACGCTATACACTGAATGTTCAGCACTGTCTAAAAGCATTTCTTCATAGAAGAACATTTTTATGCTTTTAACGTGGTCTTAAGGAATAGTACTTACATGTACAGTATGTTTTCACATTTTGCAATTATTTTTCTAGCAAAATTAAAAGAAATGAGGGGTGTCTCAAGACATTTGCATAGTACTATATGTTGAATTTTCATGACAGTATAGTATATTGTTATACTATATGGTTGTAATGATTTCTGTTTAATTCATTCGGCATCATACACATGCACTGCACTGTGTTTTACACCCACAAACACACAAAATATGGCTACATAATACATATGTACTTAAAAGCTCAGCCACAGAACCGAGCCCACATGAACTATATTTGTAGGAGCTCTTGTTTCCTGTGCTCAACTGTTTCCTTGGTTGTTATTTGTGTGTGTGTGTGTGATGTGGTCTGCGGGGCTGAGGGGATGGAAACTTCCCAGTCTCCTTTTCAACTGTCACTTTTTCTTTCCATTTTCTTTTCTTTCTCTGCAGACACATTTATAATTTCACACAGGCCTGAATTCATATTCCTCTCACTTTGCAATGAACAAGACCAAATTAGCTTCACTAGGTGTCTTCACCTTGATGCATGAAATATGATCCACTGGATGGTTGTTGACTTTGTGTACGAAAGTGTTAAGCCTGTTATTGTCAACTTCGTTAAGGTTCGGCAGGCCCAGGCTTGCTCTGTGCCCGGGGGAGATACTGCCCAGCAGGCACTGTGATAGAGGTTGTGTGTCCACAAGGCACCTTCACACCACACCAAGGAGCTCTAAGTAAGAGCGTTGGATTTTTTAAAACTTCTTTATACTCTGAAACTAAAACATTTTGTTCCAGTTAAAAGAGGGCAACCAGATAAATCTTTTGGAAACTCTCTCTTTTAATTTTCTAAGGAGCAACATGCACAGTGTCTAAAGTGTCCTTCCCTTGTTAACATCATTTTTAAACAGCATAATCAGATTTGAGAAGAATTTCCTGGTGCAGAAAAAGAATTTTTTTGTTCATCTTTGAAGACTAGGTATATGACAAAGGCTACAACCCTTACTTTGATTAAAATTTGCTCATTTTTATTCCCTTTGGTGCATAACTACGTCAGATGTGTTTCGTTTAATTAATTACTTTATAATTACATGTTCATATGACCTAAAAAGTACATAAGACATTGTCTGGATACTCTTAATTCTTTCTACATACTGTATATTATATTTTACAATTTTACTAGGTGTAAAGGACTGTTTGAGGTGTCCAGCAGGTTTCTACTGTCCAGAGGGCACCAGTGACCCCTTGCCCTGTCAGCCAGGCACATTTAACCCTTTGGAGGGTCAGTACGACCTGGCAGACTGCAGGCCATGTTATCCAGGAAAGGCCTGTACACAAGTTGCCTTGAAGGCTCCCGATGTTGCGTGTATGCCAGGGTAAAAGCCAAGCTATTTCAGTATTCTGTTTATCAAGAAATGGTCTTGAAAAGCAGATGTCATTTGTAACATCATGATTTACTTCATTTCAGATTTGTATGCCCACCTGGAACAGCACGCCCTAATGACCCAGCCAACGCTTGTCCACCTGGAACCATGAGCAATCGGACCAATCTAACTGACCGCTCTCAGTGCCAACTGTGCCCTGCACGCTATGCCTGCCTGCGAGGTGCCGGCATAACCATGCTCAGAGTTTTGGGATGCATGAGTTGTCACATCTTCTAATTCCATTCTTTCTCCTCTATACAGGTACCGGTGGCATCCAGAGACCGCCAATATCCTGCTTTGCAGGGCATTACTGCCCATCCGGCACCATGTTCCCCACCCAGCACAAGTGTGCAGCAGGCACCTGGAGTGAACGCAGTGGGCTGGAGTCTGAGCGGGAGTGCCGGCCGTGTCCCAAAGGCTGGTACTGCCTGGCTGGCGTGGGTACTCCGTCTGGAAGGTGCAGCTCAGGGTACTATTGCCCTGAAGGTAGATGTCAAAAGGACATTAAATCACCAAAACATTACAGAACAATGTTAAATCATCCAAACACTATGAGTAAACAAACTTTGTTAAACATTACTTTTTTTTTTAACAAGGCACAATGTATGGAACACAGTTCCCTTGCCCCAGAGGAACCTACAGCACAAAGATGGGTAATGGTGGAAAGGAGGGATGCACTGTATGTCCTGAGGGTTTTTACTGTAAGGAGGGCTCGTCCAAACCAATTCCATGCCCGCCGTAAGTAAACTTATTTGTAATTAATTAATTGGGTTATGCAGTGGTGTATTGTATTTGAGTAACTGTAATTGGTTATGGTACTAAAGTACTATTTTGAAAGTGTTGTACTTGGACTGTTATCAATATTTTTCAATATATATTTAGAGTCTAATACTGTAAAGATGATATTGTTATGTGCAGCTTTTATCTTACTTTAAATCATGTTTTGAAAATAGGCCAATTAATGCATTTAACTTAAACACTTCTAATATGCCAGTACTGCTAATAATACAGCATGGAAACAGATGTCAGATGCAGACAAAAGGGGACGACAGACTTAAATAAGGACAGACAGAGGTGTAAGTTATTAGGACTAATAAGGGACTCTGGTAGAGGAGACAAGACAGACAGGGCACCACAGAGAGACAGTGACATGACTGGCTTAATTTTTCTGGAGTCCCATTACAAAAATGTTCGGCTTCTGGCAAACAGTTGGCACCTTTTCACATGTTAATTAAGTTTGCAGCAAACTTATACTGGACTTGTGGCAAACTTGTAATGGACTTCTAGAAAACTTTGTGGAAAACTTATGGCAAATGTGTTGCCAAAGGTTCATTTCAAGTTTGTCACTACAGCAAATCACTGGCAAATACATTTGTCACTAGTGGCTGACAATGGCAATATGTTGCCACAAATTAACAAGTTTGCCGCAAACCTGCCGCAAACATTTTGTTTTTGCAAGGGTCATTTTCATTAAGGATTTTAACTGTTTGATAAGTTTCCGGTTCTATACACTACTGAACATCTGAAATGCTTCTATACTCTGCGTGTCCAGAAAAACATTTCGCCAGATAAAAGGAGGCCAAAGGCCAGAGGATTGTTCTTTGTGTCCAGCTGGCTACTTCTGTCCCAACTCAGCAATGATCAACCCCAGAGTGTGTGGAACTGGCAGTTACTCTGTAAGCACTCCTTAAATTGTGATGTGGCACCACAAGTATCTAGTCAGTGAATCATTATCTTGTTCTGAGTACAACTACACTTTACCTGTAAGATTTGTTATGATGCAGTGTTTTCACAGTGGGTTCTATGTGCCAAATTCCTTTCAGGATGAGGGATCAGAGGAGTGTCTGCCGTGTCTACCAGGTCACTACTGCAGTGACGAAACCACCAGTGAGGAGGCCATGCTTCGTGTCATGGTCTGCCCACCAGGCTTCCTTTGCTCTCAGGGCTTGGATAGAGAACCCCAGCGTTCGGCCATTCTCTGCCCTATAGGTTTTTACTGTCCAGGTGGTGGCGTTGTAAGTGACTGACCAATCGGAGTCTGACAATATGCATAGTTTTTTTTTTTCAGTAGAAACCACTGGAAGAAAAGTGGTTTGCTTTCCTCCCAGCAGAACCCAAATCCTATCCCATGTCCCAACGGTACCTACAGTCGGCAGCCTGGCCTGCGAGACCGTTCCGATTGTACATTGTGTCCAGTGGGAATGTACTGCTTCTCACAGCAGCCTCAAGACCAGCCCATTACAGAGCCAGTAAGTGAGCAATCTCTGTAAATCTACTTCTTCCATGAATAGTTAATCAGTTTTACAGTGTTCACCTGGAGGACTTGGTTTTTAGTTGTGTATAGTGCAATATGTTATGCTTATGTGACTTTTTCTTTCAGACTGGAGGCTGCCCAGATGGATATTATTGTCCTGCAGGCACTGGACATCCTCTTTCATTTCCATGCGAGTCAGGATTCTTCAGGAATGAGTCCCATGGACACAGTGGGGGTGCTTGTGAGAAATGTCCGGCCAGACACTACTGTGCCAGCGTCGCGACACATACTCCTTCCATCTGCCCAGAGGTGAAATGGTCAAAAGCATTTTGTTGGTGACAGCATCAGTGCCTATACAGGTATCAAGACTTATTGAACTGTCACTCTTCTTTATGTTAGGGCTTTTTCTGTCCTGACGGAAGCTCTGCCCCAGAACCATGTGAAGAGGGTACTTATAGTTCCAGGTCTGCTTTGAGTTCAGCACTGGAATGCACTCCATGTGTTGGGGGAAGGTATTGCACCGGGGTGGGCAAGACAAAACCTACAGCTGACTGTGAAGGAGGATTCTACTGTAAACAAGGATCTACCAGTGCTGTAAGAACACTAAAACTTTGGTGATAACTTAAGTTTTGGAGGCATTCTCATCTAGTCATTTTTTAAAGAATCTGCCTAGAGACCTTACCATACTTTAAAAATGTTGTAATGCTTCTATCCAGACACGGGCACTGTGAACAGCACATTGTCATTATGGCTCTGCTGATAAAGCAGTTGCTTTTATATTATGCTTATTAGCTGGATGGTGTTCTGCCTTAGCAACAGTAACTATTAAGATGAATCATTCTGAGCTGTCACTTCTATCAAAGTTAATAAACCCAGAATAAGGATGAACAATCAATTGAAAATTCATCAAAATCAACAATCTCTAATTGATGCAATCCTGCCCATGTCGGTTATATTATTACTTTTGAAAAAATCTGTCTTTTAATAAGAACCTCTAAATAAGATATGATTTTTTAAATTAGAAAGACTAATCTGGCTTTAATTGCTGACCATACTTACAGTGCAAACCTTGCAGTCAACCATGAGAGCAAAAAACAAACAAACAATCCTCCCCCAAAATTATTGTTCAATAATCATAATCAAAATAAAATGTTCAATTAATCGTGATATTGATTTGAAGTCATATCTCCTAACACAGAATCTTTTTTTAATCCAACTCAGACTCCTCTTGACGGGCAGTCTGGAGGCCTGTGTCCCACCGGCAGTTTCTGTCCTCCAGGGTCAGTCCACCCACAGCCTTGTCCTTCAGGCACCTTCAGTAATAGCACTGGTCTCCGAAATGTTGGACAGTGTGTCGCATGTCCTGCAGGGTACAGTATAAATAGTCATATGATCCAATAAGTCTGTGATTTTCTGTCTTCATAAATGTCAGTTTATTTGGTTATAGTTTTAGATGTATTTGAGACTAAATTGTTGTCCGACTTCCATTAATGCTGTGTATCTTTGGTTTTGTTAGATTTTATTGTTTAGGGTCTAATTTGACCTCTCCAACTGGCCTTTGCTCTGCGGGATATTACTGTACTGGTGGTTCAGCGTCTCCTATTCAGCATCAAGTCGATGAAGGTCATTACTCTCTAGAGGGGGCAGTGAAGGCTGAGCCGTGCCCTTTAGGCACCTTTCAACCAGTAAGTCAACTACCTATGTAATACTCATAAAATAATATAAATATTTATGTTTACGTAGGCAATTACGTAAGGCATTTTCATCTTTAATTAGGAGAGAGGCCAACACTTATGCCTGGAGTGCCAGCCTGGTCGACTATGCAACCAAACAGGCTTGTCCCAGCAGTCTCTGTGTCCATCTGGACAATACTGCCCTGCAGGATCATCAAGTGCACATCCGTGTCCCCCTGTCAGTTAAATAATGGTTATAATACTTGCCACAACTTGCCTCTAGATGTCGTTTTGCACTGCTAAACAAGCTTGTTTGCTCCATTAAAAAGGGAACCTACACGGCCAGTCCAGGAGCAGAGAAGGTGCAGCATTGTGGACCATGTGACGCTGGTCAGTTCTGCCACTCTCCGGGTCTGTCTGCCCCTCAGGGACCTTGTGAGCCAGGTTTCTACTGCATCGGGGGAGCCAACACTCCCACTCCAGTAACTACAACAGCTGCTGTGTGATATGATTATTAAAGCAAGCTAGTCTCCAAAGCTCTTCAGGTCATTACAAGTAAACATGCATTTTTACAGGTGAACTTCAGGTCTGGAGATGTTTGCCCAGTGGGGTATTACTGCCCCCAGGGGACCAGACACCCCCGTCAGTACCCCTGCCCTCCTGGGACCTGGAGTAATGTTGTGGGAGCTATGAACGAGTCTTCATGCTGGTCTTGCCCTGCAGGATTCTTCTGCAATAGCAGTGGCCTCACTCAGCCCACGGGAGTGTGTGCTGCAGGTACACGTTACTTAGAAACTTAAAATTTTTTACAGATTTTAGGAATAACCTTAAACACTGAGGTGGCCATCGCTCTGGAACCTTTAACATCATCACCAAACCCCAGCTGACATTGCATTATTTTAGTGATGGGTCATTCTAACATTGATTCTACTGGGTCTGCTGTGGCACTGAATATAGCACACATCAATATCAGTACAATAAGACCACAAAATCACTAGCGTTGAATTTAAAGTGTTATCTAGAGTTGTACAGAGATTAATTCCAATGAATTTTTCTTATAAGTAATATATATGTTACAGACAAGTATGTCCTATAATAAATGGTGATAATTTTTAGTGAAATGTCAATTAACATTTTGTTTTTTGTACACTCTTAGAATGAATGTGTAGAAAAATGACACAAATCATGTGTAGCACTTTACACATTTTGTGTTAATGTTTAACAAAACTGCGTTGGAAAAAGTCAGATCTTTTACACATAGTTATGTGTAGTTTTCAAATGTGCACAACATGTTCATTTGTTTACAGCATTCAAGACAATATGTGCAACCAAGGACAGCATGTGTTAATATTATACATGTTTACACATCTTTGTGTTACCTTCTAGTGTTCACACAGTGAATGTGTTAAAATTAACACATGAAACGTTGTCCCAAAACTCACCAATTAGTGTGTAAGCATTTGAAACTGTTTGTGTCCATCTTTTCTAGTAGTGTACTGTAACGGCTGGGATAGGCATTAAAGAGTTGCAGATACCTAGGATACCGTGTAGTTGCTTGGCGGGAGTGTTTGTGTGCTTTATGTTGTGGTTCTGTTGGGTTTTTGATATGTATTAGGTTCATAAATTGTTGTTTCTGGCAGGTTGCTCACTGTTATGATTAGGACAGTGTGTCGCAAAGTGGCAATAAAGAACATGCAAGAGCAGGGTAAACAGAAATGTCTTAGTGGCTTTTCCTCATGCACTCGTTACAGTATTGTAATGGTATAAAGTATACAGTATGTATAGTTTTGGTTTCATAACATATTAACAAGATATTTCTTAAGGCTTTTGACAGGATTTCTGATTTGGGTTGATACTGTTTGATTGATTTAACAATCGTACAACTGTTCCATAAACTCCATAAATGATCAAGAATGACTCTGTGGCAATTAAGATAAGGCAAATATAAGGAGTACAAAGCAATGGATGATCTGTGGATTTTAACTGTACACAAACAAGATGTTTTCACAAAGCAGATGTTCGAGTGAGCGTTCTTCTGCTATTCTGTTCTATGCAGGATTTTACTGTATCGGAGGTGCAAGGTCTTCCATGCCCGAAGATGGAGTTACAGGCAACAGGTGTCCAGCAGGCTTTTACTGTCCACAAGGGTGCACATCACCTCAGCACTGCCCTGACGGCACCTACTCCAACACCACAGGTACGCCTCAGTCTCATCTTCATTTAAACCCGGCAATCAGAAACATCACTAAGTACAATTTTATGGTTCCTTTATTAATTTATTAATTTATCAATTCCTAGCAGATTTTATTTTTTAAAGGAATTCCATTGTCCTCCATTTTTTTGTTGTTTATATGGCATTCTGATGTTCTATACGAACATTAGAATTGTATTTTTTTTATTATTGTAATTTAAAATGTTGTACTATGTAGATATATCCAACATATTGTATTAATAATATTTTATTAGTAACTATTTTACATTTATTGTTATTATTATTATTATTATTAGTAGTAGTAGTAGTAGTAGTATTAACCCCATCTGCTGTATGTACAGGTGCTGTCGAGTGCAGTGACTGTCCTCCCGGGTGGCTCTGTCTAGAAGGAGAGGAGCTACAGCTGTGTCCTGAAGGACATTACTGCCTGGGGGGCACAGTGGAGGACGTCCTCCCCTGCCCCCCAGGCACATACAACCCCAAAGCAGGACAGAGCCAAGTAGAGCAGTGTTCACTGTGCTCAGCTGGTGAGGACAGTGCCCCTGCTATACTTACTTATTTGGCAGTCTTAATTGCATTCATCGGGTATTGTATTTATCACGCCCTATCATTTTAAGGAATGTACTGTGAGGACTGGGGACTAGTGGAACCAACTGGTCCCTGCCAGTCAGGGTATTTTTGTCTAGCAGGTATGCCAAGTTAGTTTCATCCGTCTCGTTATAAATTCTTTTCCTGCCACCATTCTCCTGCATGGTCGCAAGTCTCGTCTTGACTTGTTGCTATGAGAAACGAATGATTCTTCATGTACAATCTTCACTTTTCCAGGCATAAATTTCAGGAACCCTGATGGTAACTTTAGTACTGGGATAGGAGGAGCGTGTTCTGTAGGTCACTACTGTCCTGAGGGCACTAGCCAGCCTCTTCCCTGTCCACTGGGAACATTTTCAAACAGGTAAGACTCTTGTGCTTAACTCACTCTTGAATGAAAGAGAAGGTTAGTAACTGCCTCGTCTGCTCCTAGCTTGTATGTCACAGAACTCTCAGGCTGCAGTGTGTGTCCAGCGGGTCAGTTCTGTGGTTCTGTTGGCCTGAGCAGGCCGTCCGGTCCCTGTCGTGAAGGATTCTATTGCCCGAGTGGGGCCACCACCTCTACTGGTATTAGCTTTTAAACGTAACTTCAATCATCATTTTATTTCATTCACCAATATTTTCTAAAAATTGTTCTTAAGAAAGTTACAACATTTACTGTATATACAGAAGTATTATCTTACACAACTGTAGAATTGAAGAAAGTCCAATAATGTTTTGCACAAACTTACATGTAAATTTGAGTGCTCTTCAGCTGTTGTAGACGCTGTAGATTAAAAAAGATAACATTTATTGAACATTTTTTTCTTAAGAATGGTTGCTGAATGAGGCTCATTGTTAGTTAGTTAGCTACTGTTTTTGAGTAGAATTCTGGATTTTTGGTGTTTGATGTAAAATAACTGAGATTTTCATTAACCTTTCTTTGCAGGATCAGGCACAGATGGTGGTCTTTGTCCCCAGGCACACTACTGCCCAGTGGGCAGTGCCATGCCTCTTCCCTGCCCAGCTGGCACTTACACCAACCATACAGGCCAAGTGAAATGTAGCCCCTGCCATGCTGGATATTACTGCCCGGGGAGCACCAGTAACTACAAACAGTTTCCATGTCCTCCTGGCTTCTACTGCCCCGATGGTATTACACAGAATCTCCAACTGATTTTAATTATTTTATGTATGATTTTTGTTTGCCAGATTCCAAATAAAATTCACATTTTGCTTTTGAACTAAAGAGATATTTACTTTAATATATTTCTGCACTCATTTGGACATAATGCAGATATGCTTAAATGTATAGCTTCATATTTAAGGATAGCTCATGATATTTTCTTGAAGGTACAAGACATGCTACACAATTCCCATGCCCCAGAGGCTATTATAACCCTGAGTCTATGACCCAGAGTCTGGACAGCTGTCTGCCCTGTCCGCCAGGTCACTACTGTGAGAAAGAACGACTGACAGCTGTATCTGGGAAATGCAAAGCTGGTTAGTGAAACATATTGACGGATGTCAAGTCATTTTGGGTTTCTGATTTTGATGTCTTATCTTAAGTCATTTTTGCCTTCATTCATCCAGGCTGGTTTTGTGTCTCTGCTGCCTGGAACCCTCAACCCTTTGACTTGGATAATTACACTAATGCCAACTGTCTGTGTCCTGCCACCTCAACCGGGGGAAGATGCCAAGCAGGGTACTACTGCCCATCAGGCAGCTCAGAGCCCATGCCATGCCCTCCAGGAGCATTCTGCAATGGCACTGGTACATTACCGATTTGGCTGTAGAAATTTCAAGAAACTGAATCAGTTTCTCAGCACTGTTTCCACAAACACAAATTAGATTACTTGCCGGAACACAAGATGGTAGATCATGACTAAAACTAAACTAACTAAAATAAGCCAAAATGTAAATCTAGACATGAAGAAACAGTATATTTAGCAATAACATAAGTTGCTTTTACTAATAGGTCTGGCACTGCCAAGCGGACCCTGCGCACCTGGATATTATTGCAACAGGGAAGCCACTGAAGCCAAACCAAAAGATGGCATCACTGGCGATATCTGCCCACCAGGCTTTTATTGTGGTACATGCTCATTTCTTTAATTACATGTAAAGTCAAGCGATGTCTGAATGATCACTTTGATCACTGTGCTGTGACTTGAAACCAGACGAGGGCGCCAGAGAACCAGAGCCATGCCCTGAGGGCACATTCTCCACAGCAGCAGGCCTGGAGAGCCAAGCTCAATGTCGTCCCTGCAGAGCTGGACACTACTGTGGATCAAGAGGACTGAGAAGGCCCACCGCACGTTGCAGTCCGGGTAAGAGTCAGTTAGCTACTGGACCAGCTGGATAGCTTATTATTTTTAAAGTTTAAGAATGAAATGTATGAAGCCCTGAGAATTTAGAAACAAACAGAGAACTAACCAACAGGAACAAAGTTCAGAGCAATTAGAGGCAAGGAAAGAGAAGATTTAGGGCAAATGAACCATAGATGAAGTCAGAGAAGACGAGGCAGTAAGGGAATCACATTAAATAAAATGAAAAGGCCAAAACTATGGTAATAAAAATCTATTGAACATCATTTATTGCATCACTCTGTCCTTGTACTCTGCCTGCTTAGGTTACTGGTGTCCTCCTGGTCAGACTCATGACCTAGCTCTGCCTTGTCCGGTTGGTCATCACTGTCCCTTAGGAAGCGCTGCCCCAGTTCTCTGCCCCTCTGGGACTTACCAGGACAAGCAGAAGCAGGCCAACTGCACAATCTGTGAAGAGGGCAAGATATAATTATAAACACCTTGTTGCAGGCACATACATTAAGTAGATGTGTTGAGAAAGACTGGCAGTTTTCACTAATCGATGCAGCAATGGAAAAGATGATTACTTACCAATCTGTATCTTTTCAACAGGTTTTTACTGCGACGATCGCTTTGGAGACACTAATGTGTCTGTTCTGCAACCCTGTCCTGAGGGACATTATTGTCCCCAGAGAACGAGCTTTGCCACGCAGTTTCCTTGTCCTGTGGGTACCTACAACCCAAGACAGGGCATGAGCATCTTAAGCGGATGTCTTCCCTGTCCAGCCGGTCACTTTTGTCCAGTTGAAGGCCTAGCAGAGCCTGCAGGTAAAGCTGTAAGGGGAAGTGTGTGGGAGGGTGACGTAATTATGTACACTGGGATCTTTATTAACTGCGAACCGGTGATCAATCGACACAATCAATCAAGCAATGTGATTCAGCATTTGATGTTGATTTTAGGTTTGTGCTTTGCTGGACATTGGTGCATTAAAGGCTCCCTCTCTCCCAGTCCTTATGAAGGAACCTCAGGCTCACTATGTCCAGCTGGACACTACTGCCCTAAAGGTACTGATGCATTCTAATGTAACAGGACACATAAGTCATAATTTTTCAAATGCTGATAAATCAAGACTTGGCTGAATAATCGCTTAATCATTATTGATCTATTAATGCACAAAGTTTTTCCTCAGAACGACCCATTGTTTTTTAATGTCAGAATCTTTGTGAAAACTGTGTTTTAAGAACAAAATTCTTTTTTAAAAAGTCTATTTGTGTCACATAAATCTTACCTAACATCTCAAAAAACAGATTTTATGCAAACTTAAAATGTAAAAATATCATACCACCCTTAATAGAAATGTGTTTCCTATTGTAGGCACTGCCAGCCCTGAGCCATGTCCAGTAGGCACCTGGTCTAACAGCACAGGTCAGAGGAGTGAGGGGGAGTGCCAGTCCTGCACCGGAGGATTCTACTGTGCGACGGCTGGCATTACAGTGCCCACTGGGCTCTGCTCGGAAGGGTATGTGCCAGATTGACATACACCTCTGCCTCTTCGTAAAGGGATATTGACTATTAAAATGCTCTAACTGCATTACATATATATATATATATATATATATATATATATATATATATATATATATATATATATATATATATATATATATATATATATATTTTAATGTTTTTATTGAAAGGTTTTATTGCATGGAGAAAGCCACGAATCCTACACCAACTGATGGGATCTCAGGTGACATCTGCCCACAGGGTCACTACTGTCCCTCTGGAACCACACGCCCTGTAACGTGCAATCCCGGGACTTTTATGACCGCCATACAGGGTTCTCGGTGCTGGCTGTGCAATGCAGGCTGGTACTGTGTGGATGGGGTTCGTTTACTGTGTCCACAAGGTTAAGTGTCCTCGTATATATCTCTTTTATTTTTCATTCAGTGATGCTAATCACAGGAAACACAGCCAAATTTAAAAAAATGCAAACAGTGCCACACTGTGGACAGAAGTGAGACATACCTATTTGATGGAGTTCCATTGGGCCTCATTCACCAATATTCTTTCTAAGATCTTGTGCTGGTTTGCCTGTAGGTTTTTACTGTCTGGAAGGCACAGGTTATGACTGGAAGCCTTGTCCACCTGGTTCTTACAGCCCAGATCCAGGGCTTGTTGAAGTCTCTCAGTGCAGGCAGTGTGATGGAGGCCACTATTGCTCTGTACAGAATGCCACCACCATCTCTGGACAGTGTTTCGCTGGGTTTTACTGCTCTCGAGGAAATGTCTCCCCACAGCCACTCAATTCATCTACAGGTAGAGTGTAATATTCCACATCAGTAGAATTAAATGGACTGTTCCAATTTAATCAGTATAGCTGATGTGAGGTGTAATTAACTTTTGAATTCGTTTGCAAACCACCTGCTTAAATAAATAATGTTTGTTGCTATTATTTGCTGACATTTTTAATTAAAACGTTTTATTCAAATTTACACAAAGTAGGACGTAGGCTAGAAATGATTAACTTACTTCTCTTCATATCAGCACTTTGGATAAAACTCAAGAATGTTAGAGCTGCTTTACTCATGTAGAAAAGAGAAAATTAATATTTTATGTTTGGAAAAAAATAAATTCAGATGCACAGTATAGCATTTGCTTACATTTCATCCACTGTGGTTTTAAGGCTGTTTTAGGAAAAACACAATACACCTTATACTGAATTATAAACCTTCAATTGTATTACATTTATTCTTTAGGTAATATGTTTGATATGCTATAAATATTGAAATATATGTATTATAACATTATGTC
Organism: Distichodus sexfasciatus; assembly: GCA_032718565.1. NCBI lineage: Eukaryota > Metazoa > Chordata > Actinopteri > Characiformes > Distichodontidae > Distichodus > Distichodus sexfasciatus. The sequence continues at coordinate 2,415,186 of JAVGVS010000019.1, read as the reverse complement.
ATTATGAGACTACATCTGCATAACATATCGAATGTATATGTTTTATTTAGGGTCTAAAATGTGTGTTTTTCTGCAGGAGAGGGTGGACCTTGTCCTGCAGGACATTACTGTCCACAAGGTAGCATATACCCCCTGCCTTGTCCAGAAGGCACTTTCAGCAACAGAACCAAATTAAATTCACAGGTTTGACAACACAGCATTACCAAACCATATAATCACAGTTTACAGTTTTATCTCGTTATTAACCTATTTTTATCTTTAGATTTTTCATCTTTTTTATATTCACAGCAAATCACTTCTTCTAAACAGTGGAATCTCTCCTACAGGATGAGTGTGTTCCCTGCTTGCCTGGCAACTATTGTAACACATCTGGGCTGACTGCTCCCACTGGAGAATGCTGGGAGGGTTTTTACTGCATCCGAGGAGCTTTGGTGCCCAACGCTTTAATCAGAGACCATAGAGGAGGGCCTTGTCCTACAGGTAGCTTGAAATTAAATGCATCTTCCCTCACTGCAGACTGACCTCATTTACGCTCGTTTTCACTTTGTCACCATCTTTATGTGCAGGTTATTTTTGTCCCAGAGGCTCTGGTGCTCCCCAGGCCTGTCCACAAGGATCCATCAGCAGCAGTGAGGGCCAGGCCAGCTGTAGCCTCTGTCCACCAGGGTATACACACCCACACACATACACACTCAGTCATATCTCACGTTTTGTAAGGTACTTCAACTGACTCCCATGTTTACTAGATGCAAATAATATTATTAAGCCCTTAACCTGAGTCAAAAAATTTTTCACTCTTAGTTTTTATAAAATCTGAATTAGAACTGGACTTCACATATCAAAATGTACTCACAAACATGGACAAATCTCAGGTTTTCATATTTTTAAGGTGACAAACACGTGAAATGAAGTTTGAAATACATGTAATGGGGCAGTCGGTAGCAAAATGGTTAGGGTGTTCGCCCTGTGATTGGAAGGTCCCAGAATTGGTGAAGTACTCATTAGCAAGGTACCGTCCCCAAGCACTGCTCCCCGGTCACTGCCCATGTTAGCTGCCCACTGCCCCTTCAGGGATGGGTCAAATGCAGAGGTCACATTTTGTTGTGGTGCACTGTGTGCTGTGCTGTGTTCACAATGACAAATAATCATTCACTTTCACTAATGCTACAAGTAACTGAACTAAACATTCCTCCACAGTTACTACTGTCCTGCCAATCACTCCTTGGCCGAAGGCAGAGAGTGTCCAGAGGGTCATTACTGCCCTACAGGCACATTTCTGAAAGATCAGTATCCTTGCCCCAGAGGCACTATCAACCAATACACAAAAATGACCAGTCCAGAGGACTGCATACTCTGCCCTGCAGGTACATGACTTCAACTCCAACTTTTCTATACATTTCTAAATTGTGCTAAGAAAACTCAGAAATTCTAACCTTCAAAAATGTCCACGTTCACTATCAGGTTTTTTTCACCATTATGCCTTAGTTTTACTAAAAATGATATTTGCATGTATAAAACTCCCACAAATATTCCCTTAATGGCATGTTTAATTAGGCCCTAATCAGTTAAGGAAATTCATTAACTTCAGTTAACTTCCAGACTTTTGTCACATTGCTGTCTGGTGCAAAATAACAGGCTTGGGCAAAAATGCATGACATCCCTTCTTTATTCAAACAAGGGTCAAACAAATTGAAAATACACTTCTTTCCTCAGAACACAGACAGAAAGCACCCCAGACAAGTTTAGTACAACATGGACAGACAAGGAACAGAGGGAGAAATGCAGAATAATATAAGGAAACAGAATCAAGGGTCAAGACAAAAAACGATGAAACCCAGTGAAACTAACCAAATACTAAAAAGATAACAATAAACCGAAATGCTTGCAGGTTTTTTCTGTGAGGTCCCTGGTCAGAGCACCCCTTCTGGATCTTGTGCAGCTGGATATTTCTGCCTCTCTGGAGCCGTGTCCCCTACACCTCACGATGGTACAACAGGTGACCAGTGTCCTCCGGGTCATTATTGTCCCTCAGGATCTTCCTCGCCGAGGCCGTGTCCAGTCAGCCACTACAGCAACAAAAGCAAAAACACAGATCTCTCTGACTGCCTGCCCTGTCCTGCTGGTGAGAGCAAAGATAACCACACAGATCTTAAAAAGTGACTTGAATGCAAATATTACAGTTTTTACTGTTGTTTTCACACTATCTCAGTGAATTAAGCTACAGTCATAACTATAGCACATCCCTAAGACTACATTATCACACAAAGCACTATAAATAAAAATATACAACCAGCCTGAAACACTGAAAAATGCATATTTATAATTTTTATATCATATATTTCACAGTCTGTAATGTAAAATAAAAGAAAAAAGATAGATTCCTCTTACTTTAAATATTGTAATAAAAATTGTAGTAATTTTTTTTAATTATAATATAATACAATGATTGTATAATAAAATTTACAGCGTTGTACTACAGTAAATAATATATGTGCAATAAAACTAAAAGAACAATATGTTAGAGTCAGTTACTGACAAAACATTGCAATTAGTACAAAAAACCCCCAAAATGTGCCAAATAGTAATAAAAATAATTAATGCTTTTATGTTTCATTTGCTAAAATGCAGCATACATTCATCTAAAGTGCTTTGTTAGCTTGCTAAAATTGTAGTAATTGTACAGAATTTAGCTGGTAGTGAATATGTCCTAAGAGAGGTATTTTGGAAAGGTAAATGAATGCATTCTGTATGAAAGTTACGCAAAAATATCATCAGTTTGATTAACAGTGTCTATGGATGTGATGAACGTGTGAAGTGTTTTTAAAAAGTGAACATGTTATTGCGAGAATGGACTTATTATTGCAAAATCTGTAATATTTTGCAGGGTTTGCTTGCTCCACCAGGGGGCTCTCTGCTCCTTCTCATCAATGTGGTGCAGGTCACTACTGCCCTCTAGGCCAAAATTCCAGTCAGCCTGCAGATTTTATCTGTTCACCTGGTCATATGTGTCCTCCGGGTAGTGCTACCCAGATTCCCTGTGGTCCTGGGACCTATCAGAGTCTACATGGACAGGTCAGTACATCTTTTCCACAAAATGTCAATATGACGGCACCAGTCTGAAAAGACTACATGATGACCAGTTTTCTTTTCTCTACAGGGAGAGTGCTTGCTCTGTCCGTCTGGGTTTTTCTGTGCAGGATCAGTCCATCCAGACACAGGGATTATGGAAGGGACCAGCAGACCTGACCTGTGTCCAATGGGTCATTACTGCCCAGCAGGTACGTTTTAAAGATGGGCAATATGGTCAAAAATATTGTCATAATATTTCACATCTATGTTACTAGTGCACAGGGAGTAAATAAAGATGCTACATATAGTCTAAATTATTATTTTATCATTAATCAGCATAGAGCGGTGTAACTTCTATATGGACGCCATATTGTATGGCCATATTTGTGGCCATTCTCTGGTACCATTGAAGACTGGAATTAAAGGCAGATACATTCTATTCTCACTTAAAGCTCTGCTGTTTTCAACAGGTACCAAAAATGGTATGGATTTCCCCTGTCCAGTTGGTACTTACAGCAATGATTTGGGGTTGTCCAGTGTTGGACAGTGTGTTCCCTGTCCTGCTGGACAGTACTGCAGTTCTTCAGGCCTTTCTGCCCCTACTGGTAATTGCTCACCTGGGTAAGGGCATTAAGCTGGACTTATTAGCAACCTTTTAGTACTAATACATTGTTTTGATTTGTTAATTTTAAATGACTGGTTTGTTTAAATTGTTATCTCATTTCTTTTTGTATAAAACTAAAAAAGACATTCAGTAGAAGAAGCATTTTTAAGTCGTATTTAAGTATTAGGCAGAGACAAAGTCAATCTCAAACTGGAAAGCAGAAATCAGGGTCACAACAGGCAGTGGATTCAAAATAATAGCAAAAAGGTAAATCATAGAGCTTAGATAAAAAAAATCTTAGACAAATGGACAAATGAAAACAGAGAGACCAGATAATAAACAGAAGAAGTCTTGAAACACATCATAATTGCCAATACTCATTTAATGCTAAAACAGTCAATACATGAAGTAGATATAAAGCAGTTTAGGACTAAACGTTTATTTACATTTACATTTAAAGCATTTAGTGAATATACTTATTCAGAGAGGTTACATTTTCTAATTAGTTTGAGGGTCTTTCTCGGAGGCAACTGGCAACCACCAATTATGGTCACCAACAGAGGATTTTAGTTATTCTGACCACTGCACTAAAACCCCATTTCCTATTTTATTCCTTGATTTTTTTATGAAAACATATAAAAGCAATTTTCCCTTTCCATTTGGGGTTCAGGTATGTGTGTATGCAGGGAGCCATTCTATCACAGCCACCTGGAGATGCCACAGGAAGGAAATGCACAGCAGGCTTCTATTGCCCTGCAGGCACCAGCCATATGCAGCCATGCCCACCGAGCACGTACAGCTCATTAGAAGGTCTCATTCTCATTAACCTAATATGCTTATTCTGCTCCAAAAAAAGACTTTGCAATATGTAATACTGACATCGCAATATGTGTCGTAACAGGCGCAGTGTCGGTAGACGAATGCCAGCCATGTGTGCCCGGCTCTTACTGTGCAGAATATGGCTTAAGCTCACCATCTGGGCCATGCAGTGCAGGATATTACTGCACGCTCAGATCAAGATCCCCGGTTCCTCGTATCCAGAACAGAAGTAGTGGTAATAAACTTTGCTTTCAAACGAAGTTAAATCAAATCTTACATTTAAATGAAAAAGATGTGATGTATCTGCTTGATTTCAGAGTGTAAAGAGTTTGGAGCTGAGAAAGAAGACATACTCCTTATTCTGGATGAGATCGCTGGTGATATTTGCCCTGAAGGACATTACTGCCCCTTTGGTAGTGCCCAACCTCTGCCCTGCCCACCAGGTAGAGCTGTGACTTGAGCAGTGTGTTGACCAATATTTTGTAATTTTGACATTAGAAGACAAAACTACTAATAAATGGTTACTTCATAAATCATATTTTTATTTATTTTGGAGATGACCGATATGTTTTATTCAAGAGCAATACTGATTATTACTAATCAAGGATTCTGACAACTGATATTTTGCACCAAAATACAGGTGCTGTAAAAATTAAAATAGCCAAATTTGGCATAACAAATACTCCAGCACAAAACTCCATTTAACTTTTAACGTTTAATTCAGAGAACTAAGCACAAAAATATCAGTGAGCTAAATGTAAACAAACTCAAAGTTAAACAAGTAAACACACAAATAAATGAATGAAAAACTAAATTAAATAATTAATTTGCAACCTAATAGAATCAAAAAATCGGAGGGTTGCCGGTCTGATTGAGGTACTGCCAGACTGCTCTTTCATGGATGGTGTGCTGTGCTTCACTTAAATAGTGCCAAGTTAGCAGAACAAAAGTAGCACCAATGATCAGTTAACCTCCACATTCTTCAGACTTTAAATTAAAAGACATTTTATGTGAAGCAGACCAACCAAAGTAAAGGCAACTCTGTTGCTTGTGCATGGTCAGGTCTGTCATTTTAAATCACTTGTCAATTTTGAAGCACCAGACAGTTCAGACTTTCCACCAGCACACATTTTATGCACACCAAGCTGTGTGGAAGTGCAGCTCTAAATCCTCAGAGTGTATTTTGACAGTTCTCTCTATTTCTGTCCCCTCCAGTACGGTGAGACTCGGTGAAGTGTGTGAGACTGGGTGAAGTGGCGCGCACATATCAGAGTGATAAAGTCACAGTACAAGCAAAGACTTGCAAAAAGTCTTATGCTTTTTTATGCCTTGTAATTTATTACTATTAACATTTATTCAACTTCAGGCTCCTGAACATTTAAGTATTTACTACGCTGCAGAATTGATATTGTGCATTCAAAACAAGACAAAAATATATACAGTATATATTTTGAAAGTATTGAGAGTTTTTACCGTAATAATTTGACATCTATTTATAGTTTACTAATAAATTAAGAGCATTATTTCTTTTTATATATAACTTTTGAGCCTTTTATGCAGTTTATATGTTTTACACAAGTAAAATTGTGTATTTCTGATACAGATTTTTAAAAGATTGCTTAAGCTAAGAAGATGTTTAAATGGACTATTACATAACTTTTAGTTGTCTCTCAGTTTACACAAATAAATGTTCACTGGGACCTACTCTGCCCCAATACATACAGTGTTGTTTGGTATAAAAGTTACAGACGTGAACTCACAGTGTTGTTGGTTTTTAGCAATACTGATGCTTGTTATAGAACTGTGAGAAAATGCTGTTTCAAAGTTGTTATAGCAGAGAGTTAAAACTTAAACGCTAAATCTTATTTACAGTGAAGGGTAAATAACAGCATTATAAATGCATATTAACCAACATGCCTAGAAACTAGGTTAAGTGTCACCCTCTTTTTGCGATAGCATTAAGTGTTTGTATCTTGGGTCTGATAGGAACATTTCTGGACCGGCGAGGTGCTGTCTCTGAATCCAGCTGTGAGCCGTGTTTATCTGGGTTTTACTGCCCTGACTGGGGTCAGAGCTCTGTGAATCTCGGCTGCCCAGAGGGATGGTTCTGTCCTGCAGGCTCTGTGACCGGACACAAACCTGGTATAACTTCATGTCATAACTTTCATAAATTCTAATTGACTTACATCTAGTTATAGGTCTTGTTATAGTTTCATGTTATGGGTTGCAGTTTATAGATTGTTACAAGTGGTGTATAGTGCTTGAGCAATACGACTTTGTAACCATGGTTTCTACCACGTTTCTACTGATAGCACTTCTTACATTTTATGTATTAATTGTGCTGGCAGTAAAAACATCATGATCGTTCCTTATGTATACTTATGTAACGGACAGTGTTGGGGAGAAGCTAACTACAAGTTGGGATGATACTCCCTTAACTACATTTTTCAGTAAATAATTAGAAGCGAAGTATCTAACTACATTTTGTAAAAACACTGCAATACTACAAAAGAACAAATGGTTATTTTCAACTCGCAAGTGTTTTTTCAAATTAGTGGTACATTGGCAGAAATGGCATCTGATAGGCGATGGAAGACAGAGTCCACCTTGGTGAAGATGGATGCAAGAATCTGTGTCCGTGAAGTAGCTTGGATGTAGTTCGTTACTTTTTCTTTGTAGCTTGTAGTGTCGCTAACTGCTATATTAAAACAGTAGCTTAGTTGTTGCTTAGCTACTTTTAATCATATTTAACCTTGAAAAACTTTAAAGTAATGTCCCCAACAATCATTACTTATGTCACTAAATCTGTAATGGTGATTTGTGCCACGCACTGGTATTGTAATATTTAAAGAGATTTTAGAAATGGTGACCTTTTCAAAAGACAAGCCAATAAAGCATTACATTTTAAGACTGAAGTGTTTCTTAAAACGGCTAACCTTCACTAATAACAGCGAAAACTTAATTAAGTTCTATTAATATACTTAAAAGTATGTCTATTACAAGGGGTATTGAAATGAATCCCATTATCGATGCATTGCGATGCAGACATGGACGAATCTGACTGGATGCAATGGCAGACCATAATCGAGTTTAACTGAGGTTTTCTACCAGCTGTCCCCCTTGTGGTCCGCGGCAGAATAGTAGGTGGTTTGTGACATTCGGTCCAGTTTCACTACTGAAATCACTGCTTAGTCTGAGTGGTGGTCCCCGGGACAGAAGCAGTTGAAAATCCCTGAATTATATCATAATGACATTGCTTGGTGATTTTCTGGCTACGGTTAAAAAATTCTAGTTAAAAAGAACATCACAGTTAAGGTTCACACCCCTACTTATTACTGTAATGATACTTTTTATACTTTTACTAAAGTTTTAATGGGTGACTTTTTAAAGTAATCTCTTCTTTAACTAATGTATGGGTTTCTGATTCTCAATGCATCATTATACATCCTGTCCTGTGTCCTGTCAGGTCAGCAATGCCCACCTGGACATGCATGTCCATACAGTAGTTCCGAGCCCTCCATCTGCCCCCCTGGCACCTATCAGCCCCAGTCTGCTCAGCCATCCTGCCAGTCATGCCCACCAGGTAAATATATCAAATATATTTTGTTTCAAAAACAAAATGTTTTTAAAAATCTCTCTAATCCTAAAACTATGCCAGGTTTTTACTGTCTGGAGGGTGCGTCTGCTCCTATGCCATGTCCCCCGGGCACAGCCAGTCAGGTTCAGGGTCTGCAATCTCGGCTGGACTGCTCGCCATGCCCACCGGGATTTTATTGCAACTCTAGTGCCCTTACCAGTCCCTCAGGACCCTGCACAGTGGGTCAGTCTCCTGTTATTAATTTGTTTTCCTCGGTTGCTAGAGACAGTGTCCATAATTGACTGTCTGACCCACATTCCACAATAGGTCATTTCTGTTCATCTGGAGCCACAGAATCAGCCCCAGTGTCCCAAAGATATGGAGATCTCTGCCCTGCGGGGTACTACTGCCCTGAGCAAAGCAGTGCCCCTTTGCCATGTCCCGTGGGAAACTTCCTTCCAGATAAAGGAGCCTCGTCCCGTACCCAATGTGCCCCCTGCCCTCCAGGCAGATACTGTCTGGCACAGGGATCAACTCAGCCATTAGGTATTAAGAACATATACCTGATATTATAAAAAAAAGGGCAAAGAATTTTATTGATTATTGTAAGGCAAATGAATCTGATATAATTTGTTGCTTGCAGGGTTTTGCTCCCCAGGTCATTACTGCACAGGAGGTTCAGAAACGGCTGCTCCAAAAGCCAAACCCAGTCAGTTCAGATGCTTCTGTGATCTCGTTCCAGAGTCCAGCCACTTGTATTGTGAGATCTGCAGTCAGCATTATAACACCACCTGTGCAACTAACAGCCCAGGTTATTTCCATCACAAATTCAACTCTGTTTTATCATTAGTTTATGTGGTTGTTTTACTATATTCTTCTTCATGCAGAAGAATGGGTCTTGGATGATGTGGGGCCCAGTCCTACTTCATATCCCAAACAGGCTGAATATCATTCTGAATCAGCAAGAACACAAGCTGAGTGTCTGGACTTTAGAGGAGACATTTGTCCTGCAGGTATGCAAAATTTCTAGCAGGTGGTAATGATGTGTTAATGCTACACACACCAATGTTGCGTTTATGCTACACACACGTTACCCTAACCAGAAAGTCATACTCCCCAATCTTCAAAAATTGTGGCATATCATAATCATGTGGTGTTAATGGTAATTATAGTATGTATGGTAATTTTAACTGCTTTATTTTAAAAAATTCAAATTGGAAAGATAACTTTACATGATGTTTAGAAGTCATATATATAACACAAACCTCTCAAGGAATCTAAATCATTATGTTTGCTAAGCAGAGTTATTAATTGAAGATGCAGTATTAGCATTGGTTAACACTAGCAATTGATGCTAACATAAGATTACAAGTTAATATTGCCACCTTACTTTAGGACGTTAACTTGTCATTTGCTAAGTTAGTCGCTAATATTAGCTGGCATGACTTAGAATGATGTGTACGTCAAACAAGCCACTTGTAATCATCTTGTAAAGCATTTAAAGGAAGCTAAAGGACCAGTTATTTAAGTTGAGCTCCTTTTTTTCCAGGATTTTACTGCCCAGTAGGCTCTTCACTACCCCAACCTTGTGATTCAGGCTCTTACTGCAACCAGACTGGCCTTCATGCTCCTGTGGCTCCATGTGCTGCTGGATTCTACTGTCCTAAAGGCTCTTCGGACCCTCACGCCACCCCTTGCCCAGCTGGGCACTACTGCCGCAGAGGCACCCCTCTTCCCCTGCCCTGTCCACCAGGCTCGTTGAGAAGTAAGGAAATAAATCCTTAAAAAGTGGATAAGATATACGTGCATAAGATATGTGTATGTGATATTGTGAAACTCATGGTTATTGCTTGATATAGCTCCAAACAAAACTTTACTGAAATAAATAACCATTTTTGAGACAAGTATCTAGTGAAATCCTGAAAAAAAGCTCTCACCTCTAGTGGCAGCCTCTTTAGTCCCGTCTATGTTTGGTCTTACCTCTTAGGTGCTACCGGGGCATCCAACATGGAAGACTGCCTGATCTGTCCATCTGGATATTTTTGCGACAAGACAGGTCTTAGTGAGCCCAGTGGTCCCTGTTCTGTTGGGTATTATTGTCCTGGTGGGCAGGACTCACCTCAACCTTCAGGACATAAATGTAGAACCGGTCATTACTGTGAGGAGGTGAGAAAGTTTAGCTTTTAAGGTAATTATATAAATAATAGTATGTTATTTTGCTGCATATGTAACCTTCACACCTGTAGACAGTTTAGCTTTGATAGCGCCATTAACTAGAACTGTCATGTCAGCACGTGTGAGTCGAGGGATGAAGCAGGATGCAGGGCCAGTAAAAGCAAAACATCAAAAAATTCCTTTACAAGCCACCAAACGCCACCATGAAGCAAACACAAACTGCAACCTAAACCATAATCTCAGGAAAGCACAGACACATGGTGAACAAATGCCAGCTCAGAGACAAAGGGACCAAGCCAATTTAAATAGGGAGACATATAGGGAGTATATTTATATTTACTTATGTGGTTATTTAAAGCATGCAACCCTAATTAGCACAAATTAAAGTCTGTTTTCATAGGGAAGTGCCAGTGAGAGGTCCTGTCCCATGGGCAGCTACCAGCCCAGTGAAGGCCAGCACAGATGTGAGATTTGCCCGGCAGGTTTCTCCTGCCCCGGAGAAGGTGAACAGCATACATTTTTAGATGTAGACATTGTTATTTGTTTTATAATTGTTTATTCAGATCTGACTTTTTAAATCATAGGTATGACACAGGCGTTTTTGTGTGAGCCTGGATTCTACTGTCCTGCTGGAACGTCCCATCAGCAACCGTGTCCCCCTGGCAGTTACGGGAGTCTGTCTAGCCTCTCTGAGGCGTCTGAATGCACTCTGTGTGACCCGGGCACATACTGTGCAGGAGCAGGTTCATAATAAAGTCCAAACAAAGGCTGGCACCAATGTCAATATATAAAAACTGATTGTCTGAAGCTTTGACCTATTTGTGTCTTCACAGGAAACACTTCACCCTCCGGCCCGTGTGCTGCTGGTTTCTTGTGTTTTGAAGGGGCTTCCATACCCACCCCTACTGACAATGTAGTGGGAGCACAATGCCCAGCCGGCTTTTTCTGTCCTGCTGGGAGCTCCGCTGCCACGCCGTGCCCAAAGGGCACATTCAGGTACCCAGTGGCATGCACATAGAGGCTAAATGTTAAATCCGTCCCTCACCTCACCTTAACTGTTCGATTGATCTTGTCTGTAGTGTGCAGCAAGGGTTGACAGAACCAGGTCAGTGCCAGAGTTGCTCCCCTGGGTTCTATTGTTCCGAACCAGGCTCGACTGCCGTCAGCGGGCTCTGCCTGCCAGGTAAGAATGTTGAAATATATACTGCCTGTCAAAAATAACAGGGTTGTTATATGTGCACTTATATTGTCCCGGTTCCTGGTTAAAATTTGTTTATATCTTTAATCTATTGCTGCTTATCATGTGAACATAAAAGTAAATAGTCAAAAACACATTTGTACACATCTATTTATGTCGCCCACTTTGTCCTCTAATGCAACAATTCTAACAATTTGATAAAGGTAAGTTTATATTTACATTAGAGCTTAAAACGAGCATGTTTTCTTTTTTAGAACAGTTTATTTTTATTATTTAAATTGCAAAATATGTCAAATTTAAACTCATGAACTGATTACCATGCATTGAACTGAATATTGTGTTTTTTGTATCGTGTTGCATTCTGTTGCTTTTCTTTTGAACCAAAAGCAACAGTATGTAACAGTAAATACTTATCTGTGTAAAATATGGGAAGTCATTTATAAATATATGGATTAAAATTCAAATTCTTTATATAAGGATTGTAGTAAAGTATATCATTTGAGACCTAATTTCTAGTTTCATCATCAATATGTATTCCATGTTCCATTTTTTTATCATATAAAAACTGGAGCCAAACTGTCTCATCTCAATGTGTGTGTATTTTTTTATACCATTTTTTAAATACAATATTTATCTGCAGGTTTTTACTGCAGCGAGGGCTCTTCAGTGGCAGCCCCTGTATCTGCAGAGTTTGGTGATGTATGTCCTCCTGGACACTACTGCAGCAGTGGTAGTTCTGTTCCTACTCCCTGCGCCACCGGCACCTACCGCTCAGACACTGGAGGAACAGGGCAAGAGGACTGCATGCCTTGCCCTGGGGGTAATGCATTATTATTATAAATGCATTTTGTGCTAGAGCTTTTAATGTAAATTTCTCCCACACTACGATGTCACTGTGTTTGGTTAAAGAGGATAAAAACTAGGGGTGTAATGATACAATGGACTACATCATCAAGTTCAATTGGCCTTAAACTTGTGATTTATTCTCCTAATAAAACCCAAATAATGAATTGATTTGCTTTATAGGCCTGTTCCAGGATCAGAGAGGCCAAACAGACTGTAAACCTTGCCCTTCTGGATTCCACTGCCCGTTTTCCACACAGGGCAGTCCTCCAGTCCTGTGTCCAGAGGGCCATTATTGCCCTAATGAAACACTTTTGGACAGGCCTGTCGCTTGCCCCAAAGGCACATATAGTAATACTCAAGGCCTTACATCAGAAGGTGATGTATTCTCCGAAGTAAAGTTCCTAAGATCCTAATTGTTATGTGTTCACACAATTGATTGTGTGTTTTGGTTTTAGATGAATGTCTGGTCTGTCCATCTGGTTATTTCTGTGGTTCACACGGACTCACTCAGCCCTCTGGCCCTTGTGCCCCCGGATTCCTCTGCTTGGTTCGGGCCACGGTCCCTAACCCCATCGACAACAACACAGGCTCCTTTTGTCCGCCAGGAGGATACTGCCAGCTGGGAGTCAGAACTGGTAGCGCTTCCAAAACATTCTGTTTTTGAGGCGTTTTTTTCTTGTTAATAATACACTGATGCTATTGTTGCTTCTGAGGTTCCAGACATTCCACTGTGATGTTTTCATGCTGGAATGATTGGAACATGGCACTGTTTTGTAGGTGACTGTTCCCCGGGCTATTTCTGTGACTGGGGATCAAGCAGCCCAGAGCAGAGTCTGTGTCCGGCAGGATTCTACTGCCCAGCAGGCACAGAGAAGCCCATTATCTGTGGAGTAGGGACTTTCAGCCCAGTGATGGGGAATAGTGAAAGGGAGAACTGTGAGCCGTGCCCTGCTGGCTACTACTGTCAGGGTTGGTCTCATAACATTCTAATTAAATTCAGTAATACAGCTTAGTTTTTTTGTAAATATTAAATCTCTCTGTTTTATCATTTAGGTGGTGGAGTGGTAGAACCTGTTGCTTGTCCCCAGGGGTTCTACTGTCCCCTGGGCACAGTGACAGGCACCGATTTCCCCTGCCCTCAGGGGACAGTCCGATCTCTGCCTGGAGCTTCCAGTGAAGAGGACTGTTTACCTTGTCCTTCAGGTTACACCATCACCAACTATCAGCTTAGATGATTTTTCACCTCCCAAAGCTGGGTTTCCAATGTTGTTCTGTTTGTCTAGGTATGTTCTGTGCCTTTCCTGGGCTTTCTGAGCCTACTGGGCGCTGCCAGGATGGCTACCATTGCCCCCCAGGAGCTATCAGCCCCAATTCCACTGGACACAGGGTAAATTTACCAACACTGATGCTGACATTTAGGTTAAAGTGTTCCAACCAATAACTACTCCAGCAGATGGTGCTAGTGAGTAACTTTAGCTCAGAGCGGAACTGTCTCTAATTTAGTTCTAACACCAAAGAACGGAAAAGGGTCCATTAATATGTTTATATCTGGTCAGCCTTGTGTTGTTCTGTTTTCCAGATGGAATCTTCCGGAAATAATGTCTGCCCTCCTGGTCATTACTGCCCGACTGGAACTGGCATCCCTCACCCATGCCCTCCTGGCACCATCTCCACCTCTACAGGGTTAAGCAGAGTGGAACAGTGCCACCCCTGTCCACCAGGCCACTTCTGTGAGCGGCCTGCAATGGCACATGCCTCTGATACTTCGCTCTGTGATGCTGGGTAATCATGTCTGTTCCAGGAGCTGTTTGCAAGACCACATATACAAAAACACAAATACATTGTACTATTTTGTGTGGACACATTACTCTAAAATGTAATTAATTATCAAGTATTTCACCTCTTCAGATACGTGTGTCTTGGAGGCAGCCACACTCCACGTCCAACAGACAGACTGGAGGGATACATTTGCCCCAGTGGACATAGCTGTCCATTTGGTACACCGATTGAGGTGCCCTGTGAACCTGGCACCTACAGCCCCTCCCCTGGTGCTTCCCGCTGTCTCTCCTGTCCAGCTGGTACCATGTGCCCATCAGCAGCCATTCAGGAACCATTACCATGCCCTAAAGGTGTGTTCTCATATGCAATGTAAATAAATGGCAAATGACTGCCAAAATGATACCCCAAATATGTATTAGAACAAATTAAATAAATTAATAAAATTTTAATGTAGTTTAATAATATTTAAGATATTTATGATTGCATTATACAAACACACTGTAATATAATTTTAAAGATGACTTAAAAACATAAGACATAAGAGACATAAGTTGTCAATGAAATTCAAAGCCAACGAATACGCTTTTACATTACATTTATTTCTGATGGGTTAGAATTAAAAAAAAAAATGTATATATATGTATGTATATATATTGTTCAAGGATCAAGTCATTTTAGGCCATTTAAAACCATTATGTGATGGCTATTTGCATGTAAAACTGATCAGTACTTTTCTTTTGTGACCTTTCCATGTTTGCATTAGGTCATTTTTGCCCTGTGGGGACAGCTACGGCCCTGCCGTGCCCTGTAGGGACCCTCGGTGCGGCTACCAGAGCTCAGTCTGAATCGACTTGTCTGCCCTGTCCGACAGGCCTCTACTGTAACGTCTCTGGTGCCTCTCAGCCTCAAGGTATGATAAATGATAAATGCATAAAAATATATACATCTATATATACGGGAATATGTAGGGAAACTGTCCAAAAATGTGACTTTCACTTTTAATTTTCCGTGTCACTTTAGCTTTGGGTGGAATATTCCTTTAAAAAACGCTTTAACACATCTTTCTTATAACAGTAGTTTGAATTGTGTTCTAGGCCAATGCCAGCAGGGTTATTTCTGCCAGAGCGGTTCTGCACACCCCGCCCCTCTAAACACATCAGGTTTCCAGAGGAATGGTCCCTGCCCACTTGGTCACTTCTGTCCCACTGGAACCCTCACCCCTCTGCCCTGCCCTGTGGGCAGCATACGGAATCTCACTGGTTTGTTAAATGTTGAGACTGTGTCCATTTATCCATCATTAAAAAGAGGTTGAATTTTTAATGAGAAATTGCCACCATCCACTACACTGTAAAACCTGAGGTGGTTCAAGACAAACTGTTTGAGGAAGCTGATATCCTTTAATTATGTAAAGAAGAAAAATGCATTTAAATTGAGTAGAAGTTGGTCATTTATTTATTAGTCAAGTAAATCAAGTTAAGAGTGCCAAATCCATCTGATAATTTGAAGTAAAAATATTACATATTTTGTCCTATATCTAGAATTTATGAACTTCTTCAAAATGTGAGTCGGTGCAACTGACTTACATTACACCACATCAACTTGAAATGATGCAAACATCTACATACACTGAAATCTACTGAGTTATCACTTCGGGTATTCAATTTTGACTTCCATGAGTTCATGAAAATGAGTGACCTCAGATTTTCTGGAGTGTTAAGTAATAAAACTCAATTCTTTCATTATTATATGCAGTTCAGTCAGTGTATTATTGTGCATTTATCTACACAGGTGGTCATTCTATAGAGAGCTGCCTGCCTTGTCCAGCAGGACATTTCTGTGCCAGCGAGGGCTTGGTCTCCCCCAGTGGCCCCTGTGCTCCAGGCTTCTATTGCCCTGCCCACTTCTCCTCCACCACTCCCCATGCTTTCCTCTGCCCGAAGGTCAGCATTAAGGTCTTCCTCCTCTTTTCTTGTCTCCCATAATACTTGGAAGATCAGGTAGACTGACAGACTGTCCTCTCTCAGGGTCACTACTGTCCCTCAGGCTCTCCTCTGGCCTTGCCCTGTCCCACGGGACAGTATCAGCCCAACCCTGGCTCTGACAGCTGCATCCCTTGCCGACCAGGTTTCTACTGCGAGGAGGCCATAGTTGGAGACCCGCTGCCATGTCCACCTCACTCCTACTGTCCGTCAGGTACATATGATATATTTTTAAACCTCTACAACAATAAATGGAATAAACAATTTTCCAATTTTCCAGCTTGTTTTTGTGATCTCTTCATATGCAGCCACCATGGTACCGTTGCCATGTCCTAATGGTACCTACACTCCCAGGGATGTAGGAGGCCTACAGGATGAGAAAGAGTGTTTGCCCTGTCCACCTGGAAAGTTCTGCAGGTTTGTTAACATGAAGCAGCACTTCAGAACTCTTCATTGCCATTATATATTGACACTAGACCAGGGGTACTCAATTCCAGTCCTGGAGAGCCGGTGTCTTGGTTCCTACCTGATCAGTCTCTTGTGGTGGTTATCTACCTGAGACCAGGTGTGAATGTTCTGAAATCCAGTAGGATGGAAAACCTCCAGGACACCGGCTCTCCAGGACTGGAATTGCCTAGCCCTGCACTAGACATCGCTAAGTGTTGGCCAAGTACGGCAAAACTAAATATGACATAATATACAATTCATAATAAGTAAACAGCAGAATATAGATGAAAAATTAACAGTAGAATCTTTAAAGATCATATGTCACTCACTTTACAGTGGATCCAGAGAGTATTTAGATTAACCTTTAATTGATTTTGTGATCTTGTGGATTAAGCTTTAAAAAATATTTAGTAAATGCAATTCCAGTCCATCACTCTACACTTGACAAAGTGATCATGTTTGTAGAGATATCTGAGAATTAATTATTAATCAAAAACTGAATTATTTTGATTGAGGCCTTTGTGTCTTGGCAACGCCTCAGTTGAATCACAGAGACATCTTGAGCATAATTAAAGCAAAACACAGTGCATGTGACCAAAGTTTGAGTGCCACGGCAACAGATCTGAAAATCTTTCAGAATAAGAGATTTCAGTTTTGGTGGTGGTGGTCTAGCAGGTACGACACTCACCTCTTGACCTAGGGCTTGTATTTTGAAACCTACCTCCAGCACTACATCATTTGGTCCTTGAGCGAAATCCTTAATCCCAAGGTGCTCTCAAGGAAACTGTTCCCGAAATTAGGAAACTAGAAGTCACATTGGATTAGAGGTTCTGCTAAATCCTAGAAATGTAAAAGTTTTGACTCTTAATCACATTTCAGAGATCATATTTCTGATTAAGTGCATATTGATGGGTTGAAATAGCAATTATATCCATTTTAAATTGAATCTACATAAGTAAAAGTTCTTTCTGTAGACCCTGTAAGAGTAAAATGTTCATAAAAGACTGCAGTATGGGATGCTGAGAGATGCTGTGCAGATTTGACAAAAACAGTCTAATAACCCGAAGCAGTGTAACAACGTTAATAGTTATAGAGCAAATTTGCTGAAGTAATCCAAATAAAGATTGGGAAGAATGTCCTGCTTGATTGGGGTCAGTGGAGACGCTAAATTACGAGAGATTACAATTAAGCTTTTTGTGCTTATGACTATATTCATTTCTCTTTTTTGTTGTTTCTCCAGAGGCGGTCAGATTAAAGGTCCATGTTTAGCAGGGTATGTGTGTATCTCGGGAAGTGCAGAGTTTACCCCACATGGCCTTGGCCACCCAAACAGGAGCTGGTGTGAGTGGGGTGTGCAGTGTGCTGGACCCTGTCCTGCTGGTAGATCACTTGGTTTAATCCCAAAAATAAAGAGAATTACCATTAACATTTAGTGAAAATGTCTCTTATGGTAACCCAAAGGATTATTTAAGAAGCTTCAAAGATTTTCACGCTGCAAAGTATAAGAAATAAAACTCAATTAATGTTCACAGGATTCTACTGTCCTGAGGGTACAGAGCAACCTCAAGCCTGCCCTGCTAACACCCTAAAGGAAAGCTCTGGAGGAAGAAGTATACAGGACTGTCTTCCCTGCCCACCTAGACACTGGTGCAAAGAGGGTAAGATGAACATGTAGTGTATATTTTAGACAATATCACAGTACAGTAATACACTTGTACAGTATAATCATCCCATTTGCAGGCGATCCTGTACTGTACATGTGTCCAGAGGGTTATTATTGTGACGGCATAACCGACTATGAGTCTGAGGGCCGACCTGGTCCCAGACCCTGCCCTTTGTTCACCTACAGATCCACTCCAGGGGCAGGGAGCAAAGGAGATTGCCAAACATGTCCACCCGGAACCTTCTGCAATGCTACAGGTCACATATGCACTTCCTGCCATTCCTGTAAATGCTGAACAGTTTGAGCTACTCCTTTGTATAAAATTGGATTAAAAAATTTAGACTAACCCTATTCTTCTGAATTTATTTCTTCTTCTTCTTCTGTTCTTCCTCCTCCTCCTCTTCTGCGTCTATGCCTTTTTCTCCTTTTCTTTCATTCCTAATAAAAGTCATTAAACACTATTTTTTCAGGTCTCACAAATTTTTCCAGCTATCCCTGTCCTCCTGGCTACTGGTGCAGTGGTGTGAGTCTGCCAGTCCCCTGTCCTGCGGGCACCATGAGGGCACAACCAGGAGCAACTTCAGTCACTGAGTGCCAGCCATGTACAGCTGGAACTTACTGTCCTGACCCTCGCATCACAGGTCAATCCAACACAGCTGGCATTCCCTGCAGAGCCTCCTACCAGTGCCCCATGGGTAGGTCAGATATCTTTTACCTGAAATTGGTTTTACAGTGTACAGTTGTGTCAAATTAACAATCTTTATTCTTTGAAATAGGATCAGTCGCTGAGACGATTTGCAGGGCGGGTTCATATTGCGGACCTCAAACTGGAGATGCCGTCCAATGCCCGGCTGGCTACTACTGTCCAGAAGGCTCACACACATACAACGCATCCCAACAAGTGTAGGTCACATTCATTATGCACAGAAAATTTCAGGCTGATTTATAGGTTTGATCATGATCTCAGCAAAGTCATTTTAATATATACAGCTAGGTAATATGACCTCAAATCAATATTAAAATGTTGATTGTAATATTAATTAAACATTTTACCTTGATTATGATTAGTGAACAATTATATTGTCTCTGGGTTCTTTTGTTTGTTTTTTGCCTTCAAAAACAGAGAGATTATAAAATTTATGCTGTAAATATGCTTAACTATTAAAGCTGGGGTATTTTTCTAATAGACGAATCTGAATGACAATTTTACAAAAATTTCGATTAATTACCAAGCATTACTTATACATTTATACCAGAACAGGACTCACTGAACTTACTGAACACTTGCTGGTCAGTTAGAAAGTAATGTGACCCTCACTTTTGAAAGGGGCCTAAATGTTTGATCATAACATTTCTTTTGACAGCTGCACATACCCACATTATTGCCCAGCCAACAGCTCGACCATGTTGTCATGCCCCGGTGGCTTTATGCCCCTGAACATCAGCAGTCTGAGAGTTTCTCAGGACAGCAGTTGCGTGTCATGTGAGGCAGGAACTTATCGGCCTGGTCAGTCCCCTCAGCACCACTGCATCAGCTGCCCGCCTGGTTACTTCTGCCCTGCAGGTTATCTTGTTTGTTTGTATTTTGGCTAGTTTGAAATGGATGTAATGGTCAGTTTCCTCATCTTGTGCCCTCCTTGTTTGACATGCAAACGATTTTATGCAGCTCTTTGAGCCCATACTCATATTAGTCTAAAACTCAGTACTGGTCTAAACTTTTTGGCGTCAGTACTGCTTTTTCAAAGCCAAGCTTATTTTGATTGAGTGATTTATGACTTTTAGTGTTTTTCTGATATGTGATCTTCTGACTGAACTAAAATACAAGCCTAGTTTAAGTTATGACTCTTTGTTCGCCCTTAAACTAGAAAAGATCAATTTGCACCCTAAATGTGCTTGCACCAGCCACTTAGATGTGTATAATATAGCTAAAACTCTTTAAATATAGCTTAAAGTGTGAGCAGTAGGCAGTGTTGGGGAGTAACGGAATACATGTACCAGCGTTACGTATTTAGAATACAAAATATGAGTAACTGTATTCCGTTACAGTAACCGTTTAAATAGGTGATAATTAGAATACAGTTACTTTGTTGAAATAAATGGATTACACGGCGGTCTTTTCCTGTTTCATATGTTAGGCTACCCCTCTCTATCTCTATCTTGGTGGCGTCAGTTACACAATGGACCCGGAGCCAGCACAACAGAGCCAGCAGTGCCCGGGCAGGAATGCATTTCTTACTGGAAATTTCGTCTTTGCTCCTGAACAGTATATTGTCCATTCAGGGAGATTTGGGCTTAACAGCCAATTGGTAGAGAAAAACAAACAAGAATTTGCAGGATGTGATTGCTACATTCATGTAGTTGTAAAAAGCATGACAGTATATTAAGCAATCCAAAGTATTCAGAGTACGTTACTCACATTGAGTAACTTAACAGAATACGTTACAAACTACATTTTGGGGCATGTATTGTGTAATCTGTAGTAGAATACATTTTAAAAGTAACCTTCCCAACACTGGCAGTAGGTGACACAGTAGAAGAAGGCTTTTTATCAAAATTATAATGTTCAAACTTATTTTTTGTAGAAATATAACTGTGGGAAATGCACAAAGAGGAAGTACAAAAGAAATAAGCACAAATTAAGCAGAAATCAATATCTTGATGAAAAAGCAAATCAACTATTCATTAAAAGTAATTCAAAATAAACAAATTTATAGTTTGGTTTGGCCGCTCCACATTACTTTATAGTTTGCTAGCAAAATGAGACCATCTGTAGTGATTTATTGTAACATATGTAAACATCTATGTGAATACTAATCCTCAAGACTACATTAAAAACACTCTCTGGATGCAAACATGATGGCTCGAATCCTTTATATTATACTGTATTTACCATCAAGACAACAAGCAGTAGAGATAAAATGCTGTGTTCTTCAGGTGCAGAGCATTACAGTGGACAGCCGTGTCCACTGGGATACGTTTGCCCACGACAATCGTCTAGCCCTGTCTCCTGCCCTCCCGGTACCTATGGCAACCTCACAAAGGCGGAGCTCCTCGAGGAATGCCAACCGTGTCCATCGGGCACCTTCAACCACTTGTACGCCCAGAGAGCCTGTTTCCCCTGTGGGAGCTCCTCCACATCACAGAGAGGTCTCTTAACAACACTGTGCTAGAACAGTGTGAACCGTGTGAACCTTGTTGCATGCAAAAAGTAGAGCTGGATGACATGACTCAACATTCAAATCACAATATTCTTAGATCGATATACAATATGCATGGGTATTTTTTAAATACAATTTTACTCAAAAAGAAGTCACTTATTTATACAGTATATTATCGCTGTTGGGTGGAAACCTCATAAGTCCATTTTTGGTCATTTTTATTTTTTGTCATAAAACAGTCCTATTGGTCTTCATGTTGGCCTGACAGTTTTAGGAATGTTTAACCAATGAAAAGTGTTGAAAACGGTTTGTTCATATATTTATATACAACGTTCATATATTTAGAATGTACATCATTTTTTCAGTTTCCTTACAAACACCAAAACCATTTTGGATATAAAAGGTTTCCGCCCGACAGCGATGATAACCTTGGTCTGTAATTACAATATTTGGATCTAATTGCACGGAAACAACTTCATATCATATGCATAAAAAAACTACTAGTGCAACATTAGGATATTCTGAAAAAGTAATTAATTTTTATTAGTTAATTTTACAAAAAGATAAACCTTTAACTTCCACCAGAAGCACTAAACCCATCTATCACGATAATTTTATTTTCAAGAGATGGTTAAGAAAATATTGTTCATATCGTTGCACTCGATATATTGCCCAGGCCTACCTTAAAGGTAAACCCACATCACAGCATCTCTACCATAATGACTTATCTGTTTTCCAGGGGCATCTTCCTGCACATGTATAGGCAAAAACAGAGCCTTTCAGCAGTCGGACGGCTCGTGTCTGTGTAAAACAGGTTACATCTTCTATAACGAGCTGGACTTTAAGAGTTCTAGCACAGACAGCGATCTGGACTGTCAGCCCGAGGTAGGAACTCTCAATACTCCCCTTTGACTTTATATGTTTTTGACTGCAAAAGTTTGGAATCTGAGGAGAGTGATGTGCTAATTTAAGGTGACCAAACGCTGTGGAGCTGGACAAGTGAGACTGGCTTCCACTCAGGCTTGTGTCAGCCCCTCCAAACACTCCTGTAATGTAACTTGTGGGCCTCAGGGTGGGACTCTGGATGCAGGCTTGGGCATGTGAGTTTTTGCTATGATTTTCCATTAAATATCACAATATTGTACATTTATTGAAAATGTCCAGAATAATGAGGTAGAGAATGATGAGGTAGTTTCCACTGCTGGTTGTTTATGGTTTCTGTTTCTATAGTTGTCGTTGTGAGAGATACGTCTCCGCAGAGGAGCTGTGTAACGCCTCGTGTGTGTCCACTCTTCCTGTCCTGTCTGCCCGAGTGGCTCAAGACGGACAGCTTCTGCTAAGGATCAAAGCCACAGATGAAAGCAGGATCTGGAGCAGAGTAAGCAGTGTGTGTGTTAAAGTGTGTGTGGTTGCTTTAATCATCAGACCAGTTTTCATTAATAGATCTACTGATTCACAGAAAAGGGCTGACCTTCTCAGATGTTTGAACCACACCTCTTGTTTTTTAGAGCATGAGCGTGCTCGGGCCGGACAGTCATATCATTAACATAAGGAAGATCCACATTGTTGAATTCTCAAATGATGGAGTGTTTGGTTGGATTCTGAAAGATCCGGTTTTTATTGACACCTTTTTGTCAGGTATTGTCATCATCATCTTATATATTGCATATTCTCTTACATGGTTCTTTTAGTTAATGTTAACATTATTGGTTATGGAAATTCAATTAATGTAAATTTTTGGTCAACTATTAATTTGTAGTGAAGAAAATAATACTATGTCAAATGACTAAAAAAATCAAAATGAGAGACTTTTTGCAGACTAAATGAATACATTCTCAGAGTTTCCACTTCTGTCATATTAGAACCATTCCAAATTCTGGATGGTGGCCCACAGATGAGAAGACACGCCAGTAAGGCAGAGTTTCTGAGTTCCGGTTTCCTCCCTCGGATTCCTAACCCTATCGCCTGCCTTTCCCCTAATGACATGCTTATCTTCTTGCTGACCATCAACTACACAGGCAAGTCACAAAGCATCGTTCCTTCGAGAACGAGAAATAAAAGAGTAAACTGAACTTGTCAAATAAGAACGTGTTGCTCTCTTCATGAATCTAGAGCGACTCCACAGTCACTTCCCAGTGTATCAGAAAGACCACTTGTTCAGCAGTAACCCCGCCTGGGACTTTGGAGCATTCAGGAAGCTGGAGCATCTCATCAAACATTCTCGATTTAATTCCACCAGGTGCATATTTATGCTTAAAATTACACGTTTTTCTTCTGTATCTACATACACACTTTTATTTTTATTTTTGCTGCAACTCAGAGCCATGTTTATCTTGAGGCTGTTTTACTTTTATGACTTCTTGTGATCTTATGATATGAAAATATGATATAAAAATTGCTGCCTTCAAGGAAATTTATGTTTGGCTAATTTCCTTCCTCTTAGGGTGTTGTCTTTATGAGAAGGATGTTTGCCATCATACAGTTCTATAACTTAATTATTTCTTGATTATTTCCAATTGTAAACCAGAGAGAGAGATGAATAGGCACAGCGAGTATAGGCTAAAGCTGCGTACTGCATTCACTGCACACAACCGTCTTGATTATTCTAAAAGCATCATCATACGTGCAAGTTAAAAGCATGACATGCACAGTGTAGACTTGACATAATCATTTTGCTGCTATAAACTATTGAGAAAAATATTAGTTTCACACATGGCACCTTTAAATAGCATGCAGCAATAATATATAAATATAGAAATATTTTTGGAGCCCTTATACAAGCAGATATTCCAGATTCTTCTGGTGTCTACCTGTCTCAGATTTGCACATGTGTTTGTGGATCCGGGAGTGTATGTGTTTTTGGACAACGCTGTGTACGACTGGAGTCTAACGGTGGTGGTCCGGGACGAGGGCACAGAGTGTGATCCAAAAGCTGCCGTCTTTCAGCCCAGCTCTCCGGCACACCTGGTGCGGCACGGGGTCATCAAACAGCAGCGACTCAACCTGCTACCAGACTGGGGTGCCATTATAGGTGTGGAGGGGCTTCATTAAAATTCTTACTAAAATACAATATTTAAATTTTGGTTGAATGGGGTTCCAAGTTGCACATTGCATTTGTAAGATTTTATATGATTATATACTGAAACTATGACCTTCAGAAGTCTTCTGATTCATTACCTGGATGGACAGAATGCTCGATCTGATAATGGAAATGTCTGTACTGACCATAACCTTTTTATGCATAGCATCCACCTGTGTGGATAATCATAGGTTCTGACGCAGTAGCTCATACACCAATCAGCCATAACATTATGAGCATCAGCTTGACTTTGAGTAGATATACAGCTACACAGCTCCGTATGCAACAACCTATGATGTTCTGGCACCTTTCTATCAGAACCAGCATTAACATTTTCTGCAGTTTAAGCTACATCAGATCTTCTGTTGGATCGGACAGCATGGACCAGCCTTCACTCCTCAGTCATCAGTGAGCCTCATCTGCCCATGACCCTGTCGCTGGTTCACTTGATTTCCTTCCTGAGACAATTTCTGGTAGTTCCTGACCACTTCAACTGGGAACATCCCATATAAGCTGCAGTTTTGGAGATGCTCAGATCCGATCATCTTGTCCCATGTCAAAGTCTCTCAAATTCTTACTTTTGCCCATTTTTATGCTTTCAACACATTAACATGTCAGTGGTCATGATGTTATGGCTGGTTGGTGTGATTCACACAAGAAAACGGTGAACAATATTACAGTAGATTCTACATAGTAATGCAATCCTAATCTTTTCTGGGTTGGCTTTTTTTTCTGCAGGCATTCTGATTCTACTGGTGTTGCTGATAGTCGTGCTAACCATCTCCGCCCTGGTCCTAAGACCCAATCGCACCAGTCTCATCGCCCAGAGTAGGCATAAACCTAAATGGCGGGGTTTGGGTGAACTCAGTCTCCCAGTGGAATACATTTATAATGGAGAGAGGTGAGTGTGAAGCTGAGGTGGCTCCTGAAAACAAAAGGAATTTCATTGTAGCTGACTCTACTTTTTTGTGATGCAGCTTGGACAGCAGTGAGCTGACGGGCTTGCGTGGAGCGGGTGAGGGAGCCGAGGCAGAGGAGCCTTCTGTATGCAAAGGTGACCAAAGGCGTTTAGCATCTTTCACGGTATATACGCTAGGGGTGTAATTGCTCTCCAAGATTCTCCAAGTCCAGAATTAGGTTCAGAATTAGTTTTTTAGTCATGGTTTGGTTCATACATCTTTTTTTTTTTTTTTTCTTTTTTTGTTGTAGTTGTTGATCTGGTATACCAAAATACAGTAAATCAGGAATCCTCCACATGAAATGTGAGCTGATAAAAATGATGCTAAATATTTTTTACCGTGTTACCAGAGATGGTGAGATTGAGGCAGGGGTGGGGTGTATTGCGTTCCGTCTTTGCAGTTCCTGGTCATGAACCGTGACAATCATATTGCAGCTTTTCAGTTTGCTTTCAGAACCAATGCACCCCTAGTATAAGCTCTGTTATGAGACTTCATGAAACTTCACTCTCAGAATAAAAGTTTTATTTTCTCTGTCCAATGCAAACAACACTAAAGGATACAGACATTCACTAATGGAGCTGGAAGAGTTTAATGTGAAAACGCTTTACGACAAATTAGAAGATCAGAACTTGCACCTGGCATCCCAGCTGGCGAAGCACCGCAAAGACACACAGGAGTTCTACAGGAATGTCTGCCAGCAGACTGATGCCCTGCGGGTGAGCCTGAACACTGATGATGCTGCTATGTTCTGATGATGCTGATGATTCTGAAAACCCTGCTGAACAAAAAAAGATAGAATGCTGGTTTACACCCTGAAACGTGAAACACATAAAACAAAAATGGAAGCTAGAAATACAAACCTGAATCAAGGGAGCACAGACAGGAAACAACATCAATATAGCACTCTTGCAAGATCATAACAATATGGGAAAAGCAGATTGAAACAGGGACAAACACAAGTGAAGCACATTAGGGCAAACAAACCCCAGACAATGATAGGGAAAGACAGAACAGGGAGGCCATTAGTAGCCTGACCGATGAATTACTAGTCAAAGAGTTCCTAAAACCAACTTCTTGTGATTCACAACGGCTTAAACTAGTGAAAAGCTTTATCTTTGGGAATCAGTTAAATTCATTATGCCTTGCCTTTCTTCTTTGTTTACGGAGTGGCATCGATTGTCCACTTTTTTTAGGATGTTTTGGAGAACATGGAGCCTTCCAAGCTGATCCAGTGGAAAAAAATAATAGAGAGTAGGACAGAAGAGAAGAAAGATGGTACGACTTTCATGATAAAGATATGAAATGAGGAAATGTGTGAACTAGAGGATGTTGGTATGCTTAAGTTGATGTGTGTGTGTGTGTGTGTTGCAGTGGAGCCATGGATGGGTTTGATGGAGGCTGTTCTGAGGTCGTTAGAGGCCGTCCTGTGCAGACTGAATGGAGAGGCCTGGCAGCAGCAGGACATTACTGCAGGCAGCAGCCACAGAGACACCAGAGAGAGTGAACTTCGCACCCAGGTCACACATCCATCTAAACACCAAACAATGTGCACACATACTGAAGCAATACCCTGTCAAAATAGTGTAATGGTTATAGATTTGCATGACTAAAACAAAATAGAACAAATTGTTTGATGCTGTGTGGCCATGTTGCTTTTCATTCGCTGTTGCTTTTTTCTACTAGAATTTTCACTGTTCTATCATCCACAGGTTTCCTCAGTTGATATGAGTGAACTGAAGATGAGACCTGACACGGAGGCAACTTCGGCTCCAGGCAAGAGCTTTGGAGACTCTCCAACCTCATAATCTAATATTTATCTTAAACTGAGACCTTCAGGCCTATCATCTTCTGGATCTTTACCTCTTAGCGTATTTAAATATATTTATATTTACAACATTTTACAGATGCTCTTATCCATTACCTAACTAGAGGAAATGTCTTCCTTAAACACCTTGGGTTAAGGGCCTTGCTCAGGGATCCAATGATGGTTTGAATGCCCAATTCTTATCACCAGCGCAGGATCACACCACTGCACTTCCACTGTCACTACTACAGATTGTAGTCTATACCGACATTTCAGAACACATCATAACAGAATCAATCCTGATAAACTTCTTCATTATTAACGTCCTGATTTCCCCACTCAGTGCCTCAGTCCAGCACGGCTCCGTGTGTGAGTGAGGAGGATTTGGCCAGGCTGGTGGCTCTGACCCCCCTGACCACAACCCTGCAGGACATACAGCACTCACTGCAGGCTCTCAGACCTAAAGCAGAGGAAGATCTGAGTATGACCTTCTGTCAAACACATATAAATACATACAAATGTGTAAAAACAAATGCATATAAAAATATCTATATGGGTTGCAAAAGCATTGTTGATCTACTGACATATAAAGAGATAATGCTTAACCTATACAGTACAATAAAGACTATTTCTTTATCAATAATGTGTGTAATTATGCTGAAATGCAGCTCCATCAGTCAGATTATCACATATTTGTTAAAAGTCATGATCATATTTGTTATTTTCTTTACATAACCATGACGGTTGAAAGGTTATACTCTTAATACTCTATTCCCTGATTCAAACACACTTTGTGTGAGTGTTTTGTGTGTTTATGAGTGTCTAGTTCCACACTATCAGATTTCCTTTAGCACTGTGTTAGTGTGTGTTTGTGTGTTGGGTCTGTTTGTGAATGTCGAATTCAGTACTATCACATTTCCTTTAGCAGTGTGTGTGTGTGTGTGTGTCTGTGTGTGTGTATAAAGCCTTGTGATCTGTGTCTGCTCTCTCCTCCTCCAGTGATTCCCGAAGCGGAGGCGGTAGAGATACAGCCGGCGCACCTGATCCCCGTTGCCCTTGACAACCTCTCTCCACAGCACTTTGCCGTCTTCCTGTTTGGTTGCCATGTGTTGCGCTTGCTGAAGGCAGTCGGCTCCTTCCCCTCCGTCATGCTGCTGCTGGCCAAAATGCTGCCGGCCACACACACCCTTCCACTGCTGACTGACCTCACCAGAGAGTTTTATTACGACACATCAAACCAGATCCTCTACATCCTGGAGAGCAAACTTCAACACGCCGGACACTTCATCTCCGTCCTCTTACATGCTATGGCTTACATTAGTTCAGGCAAACAGCATGACAACAATGACAACTGGGGCAGTAACGGTTAGTGTAATGGTTAGGGAATTCGCTTAGGTGATCAGAGGGTTGCTGGTTCAAGTCCCAGACCTGTAAAGGTATCACTGAGGTGCTCATGAGCAAGGTACCATCCCCAAGCACTTCACCCGCTGGGCACTGTCAAAAAACGGTTTAAGAATATCTTATATACTGAAGATTACATTATGAGACAAAAATTACACATGGTGAACGATTTAAGGCACAAATATTCATATCAAAATTTTTCACCTCCAGACTCTACTCAAGACTTTCTCAGAGCCCTTCATCTGGCCATATCAGCTCTGAGCATGCAGTTATTCCACCTCTCCTTCACTCAAGAACAACAGAGAGACAAAGTAAACATTTCATTTAAATTTATATTTTTTCTGACAATTCAGACTGGGACATCTTACAGTGATTTGTGGATTGTTGTGTTTTTCAGATGGATGAGGACAGTCATTACATTACCTATGGCACCTTGGCAGAGGATTTCTTAAGTATAAAAGTTCCGACCGAAACCCATTTCACCCAGGCCCAGCTAGCAGAAAGGTTGGGAGCAGCCCTGTTTGTATGCCATTTCTACTGCGTCATGAATTTTCATATTCATCTGTAAACTCATCTTTTCTGTTCATTGTAGACTCCAGAAGTATAAGTACTTCAAGTTGGAGCAGCTCCTTCAGGAACTAAAAGCCGCTCCAGCACACAGATCTGATGAGAGTACGGGCTAAAAATAATTATTAATTCAGGAGTGGCCAATGGTCACGATAGCTATTTGTGACTACAGATTAACGTGGCAGAAAATCTGGTTTTAGGAACTCTCCACAATCACTATAACTTGCTTAACTTGAAAGATTAAGTAAGGGCATAAGGTTAAGAACGGAGCTGTATGAGAGACATAGAAATAATCGATTAGGGAATCTAATTAAGGGAATCTGTTAAAAAATGTAATCACATTAATCACAACAATTGATTGTAAGTTTAGATGAATTCTTTAACATTCTCATCCCTAATAAATATTCATTCATCAAATATTCATTAGGGATGCCTTAAGCAGACGTTGTGTCACATACATAAAGCATAAAGCTGAGGTGCATTAACCTTCTCAGTTTGAGTATAGTTTCCCCCTTAATCACTATTTTGACATGGAAGTGTAACACTTTTCATTACAGGCGCTTTCCAAACAAGCTGGACAGCCCCAGTCCAGGTGAGCTTCTTACTAAACTTGATGTTTGAACATTGTGTAATAACGCAGCCTGATGTCTTCCCAGTGGACCTGCTCCTCCTCCATGTTCTGATTGGCCGGCTGATTGTGTGTGTGTTTAGATGCTGTGTGTGGAGCAGGAAATAGAGCGCCTTAATGAGGTTTACCGGCAGCTAAGCTCTCAGCTCCGCTCCGGAGAGAAGCCGGATCGCTTGCTGGAATCGAGCCAGTTCCAGCTCAACAAAGGCCTGCAGGTAATCAGCGTTCAGTTCCAGATACGAGCCCGTCTGAGCCAGCGTGTCTCTAATCACGCCCCTGGACTGGGTCAGACACTGAGCTGCGCTGCTCAGCTTTATTTTGGGCCTTCAATGTCCGCTGGGCTTTGATGATTGTCAAGCTTCTCCCTCTCATGCTCACATGCTAATTTTCATGCTCGACCTCTTCTTCCTCACCTCCTATTTGTCTCTAATTTTTCTTCCTGTCACTTTGTCTTTCTTGTACTGTCTTTTTTTCTCTCCCTCCCTCCTTCCTTCTCTTTTTCTCTGCTTCCCTCTTTCGCTCTCTTTCTGCACCCCTCACTCTCCTTCTTCACCTCATTCTCTCTCTCTCTCTCTCTCTCTCTCTCTCTCTCTTTTTCCCTCTTCCTCTGCCTCTCTTTCTCTCTCTCCCCTCACTGTCCCTCTTCACCATGTTCTCTCTCCCTTCCTCCTTCTTCCTCTCCTTCTCATTCTTCTTCTCATTCTCTCTTTAACTCTCCTTCTTCCCTCAATTTTCGCTTTCTCTCCTTCTCTCTCTAAATCTATTCCTCCCTCACTCCCCCTAAACCCCTTTCTCTCTCTCTCTCTCTCTCTGTCTCCCTCTCCCTCTCCCTCTCGCAGGACCAGGCATTCTTCTTGAAGATTCAACAACACACAGTAGAGAGGAGACTGAAGGAGATGAGAGAGAGATTGTCTAAATTCAGTCCTGGACAGACAGCCGGTTGTAATGAAGCCGTTCCCGTGTCACCCCAAACCACTGAACCCGAATCTGACAAACACACAGAAATAAACATTAGAGCTGGTAACCAGGGAGCAGCCTCAGAGCACTTCTCCAGCAAGAAACAACACAGTAAATATAAGGATGACGCTGCTGGGGAAAAGGATGTGGTGGCATAAAAGGGTTTCTACAGAAAGAAAGACTACAAAAGTTACAAGCATGTCATGATAACTGATATACTGAAAAAACGAACAAATCTTAACGGTTCTGTGTGAATTCGTTTCTTCTTGAATTCATTAGTTCATATTGTTGTTTTATTTCTATGGGAGCCGTTTCTGCCATTGTGGTAAAAATATATATTTATAATTTAAGTCGAAATAATGACTTAGTATCTCACAATAATGACATAATATCTCAACATTTTGAGATATTAAGTCATTATTTTGAGAAAGTTTCTCATTATTTTGAGATAACTAAGTTATTATTTTGACTTAAATTATATTTTTTACCACGCTGGTGGAACAGGCTTCCATATATTTAAGTACTTCATGAACCTAATCAGATTTTACTCTTTTAGTTACGCTTTCCAAAAATTGTACAAACATAGAAAGTGAAATCAAGTATTTTTCATTTGGTTGTTGTTGCTTAACTTACTATATTCTATGTAGTTTTACTGCATGATTTTGCATTTGCATTTTAAGTTATTTATAGCATTTAATAAACATTACTTTTGATTTAGACGTAGCAGTCATTTGACTTCTATGCCCTTTCATGTTAATTTATTGTATAAATGTGTTAATTTATTGTATATAATGCTTAAATGACAATGGAAAACTATTCCCTTCCTTATTATGAATCATGATTTCATATGCAAAAAATAAACAGAATATTAGGCCAAGTGTTAAATCTCCTGTATTCCCTAATCAGACTTTAGTATTGCAAGTGATATACTTATATAATCAAGTACTTGCAATCATTAACCTATATTTTAATGAACTCAATTAAGGTTTGATGATTGGAATGAAAACTTGACCTGGGTCAGCTGTTCATGGCTGTAGGCTGGACCTCTGAGTGACCCAGGCCGGGCCAATCAAAACGCACAACTGTTTTCGTTTATAGGCCAATGCAAGTTCCCCTCTCAGCCTTCTGCTGGGTTTAATCAACACGTATAAGTGAGTTGTGAGAGCAGATGTCCTCATACTTCCAACACAGTTCACATACTCCACTGTTGTATGTTGGCCTTTACTTAAGGCAGAGCCCTGTATTTTTTAGATGCCTAAAATGTTTTGGACTGTCTTTCTGGGGAGGAATCATCAACAGTAAAAGTAGAACCCTTTAACATAGACTTCTAGGAATAGTCTATGAAAATATACCACTCCAGAATTGGAAAGATATTTTTTTCATGTTTTAATGAGCAAGTCAAGGGTGACAATGGCAATAAAAAACCCTCACTGGTAAATGGGGAGAAGACCAAAGATTCAAAATTCTTTTTCCCTAATTTTCCCTAAGACAAAATGTAAAAAAATATATTATGAGAAACTAAATCTTAAAAACTCAGAAGAGCTTTCCTCAATTTGGGTGATGTTAGGTTGAGATTATGCATTTGCAATGTGTGTACATGCTTAGCAAAGCTTTAAATGATTCATTTATAGTTTTTATATGATCAATTACGGTTCAAGAGGTCAGTGCAAGTTCCAGGTAAAAAGATCTCTGTATGACCCCTTCCTAGAACCCCAAATAACTACCATGGTTTTGTTTAAGAGACAACCTATTCCAAAGTGTACCCTATTATCATCACTGGCAGATTGATGTTTTATCTTCGTCATCGCCACCAGGGCCAGAACAATAATCTGCAATTTACACAACGTGCCCATTCAGCTCGTCCCCCGGGCATGGCAAGCCAATGCTAGCAGGCCAGTATTCCTCCAGGGCAGCAGACTGTGAACAGATTGGAAACGGCCATCTGGAGTAATCTCCCCCTCTCCAACAAAGTCCGACTGTCCAGTGCCAAGGCAGGTCAATACAGTGGAGAAAGTCAGTGCTGGCTGCTTTCCCTCTTACCCCTATCGCTTAGATTAACTTAGAAAGTGGGTCCGGGCGACTAGCCGCTTAGCATGCCTTTCAACCGCTTCTGTTGCTGCTTTCCCCCCGATGCAGTGAACATTACGCCCAACGTTCCGTCCCACTTGTGTTCACGCTGTTTGTTAACAGGTTTGGGCATTTGGGAATTGAGTCGTTTACATTTTTGTCAACAGGTCGTCATGATGTATTTCTGATTGGGGGAGTGACTTTTATCAGACCTATTTCTGTCCTGGCTCTGACCATTACACACAGACAGCTGCAATACCTGAGAGGACTTGGCTTGAGTAACCTTAAAACAATACAGTCCGGTTCTGTGTTGGGGGCAACTTTGGCCACCGCAGCGATCAAGGTTTTATTGGGTCTTGTTTTGTGTGGAGGGACTTTTACAGGAACAAAAGGAATGGATATGTAATGTCGCCATTAGAAGGGGTTCGTTCTCTAGTAAGTGTTGCTATTTATTATCAATATCACCTGAAGGAAATAATTCATATATGTGTCATTGATTTATAAAGTGTTTTGTTGAAAGAGCAAGTAGTAATTCCTAACTGTTTTTAAAACTAATGTGGTTATTGTAGTTTTGTGTAAAACAATTACATACTAAAGCTATTTTCTTTACAAAGAAAAGCTCAGTATATGTAAATATACCAACTGGATTCCATTTGAATGTTCACTTTTGTGATTTTCACTTACTGTACTGTGAAATTCCAACCATTTTTAGAAAAATAGTAGAACTTGAAATAATTAATGTATGGAAAAGTAGTGTCCATATTTCTCCTAATTCTACAGCCGTCCAATCAGTAGGGCATGTTGCATTGATGCAGTAATCGTGAAATCTCTCCAAATCCCTGGAATACATTTACTTGTTCTTCATATTCCGTTGACTGGTTTTGCCCCATTTGCTTCAATCCCGTTTCTGTCAAATCCATCCATAGTGCCAAAGCCTGTCAAATCCATCCTCATGTCAGCTTGCTGTAAAGGATCCAACATTCATCATTTGTGCAAAAACAAATGAAAATGATGTGTTGAGATTCATTGCAAGTTCAATTTGATGTGATATAGTTAAATTAAACATTAAATTAACATTAAATACAATTTGACTAAAAATGTTCAACCTTTTGCTCAACTTCTTCCTTTTGGGTGGGATGTATGATACTGTATCAGGATTGCAAGTATTGCATTGCTGATTCTGTTAAATTATCCAGAACATGATGTTCAGGTAAGTTATGAAGTAAGAGTACTCTAGCATTGGCAGAACACTTTTACCTAAAAAGCAAAACATTTACAATATTAGTGAATTGTGTGGTGGTGTCTTTTATAAAGGGTTTGTTGTTTTCTCACAGTGGACACTGATGAGGATGTTTTCTTCTGTCTGACTGGAGATATCTGATACCACTCCAGATTGTTGTGCAGCAGATTGATCACCTATCCAATAAAGTCTGCCATGTTGACCTCAGCTGACACTAACAAAAATCAGGATAGCCAATCTACAGTATTTGCAATGACAAGTCTACCAAAAATAAGGGTGACCACAGACAGGTATAGCTCTGGAAAACAAGAAAAGACAATATCAAAACCTTGATTTTAGAAATGCTCACAGTTGCCATCATTAATGTTTCTGCAGTTCTTTAAAATGTATCATTATGACAATCATCCAACTTTAATAGGAGCAAATAAGATATGCCCATTGCAATGGTTTTCAAACCTTTTGTCATTGTTGAGTTCTGGTTTGTTAATCAGTCCCTTGTTTACATTAAGTTAATGCACCACATTTAATGCAAGTATCATAAAATGAGGAATTTCATAAGAGAAGACATAGTTTAGAGACCAAAAATATAGTACCATATCAGAACAAACTATCAAAATAAAGTCTAAATTAGTCGCTGGCTCCTATAGAAAAGCATCACAAAATACAGTTGTCTCTTATGTAAGAGAATCAAGCTTTCTTTGCCTCATACAACATTCATTATATGCTTAGGCTCAGATCTCCATGCTTCCCTCCTAGTCGAGGGAGTTACACTGGGTTGCTCAGCCCATGCTGTCATTTTGCATCGCTGTTGCCATGGTTTCCCTATCTCGTGGATATGGCAACCACCAGGCCTGCCATTTTTAGTCTGAGTGGAGTCTGAGCCGCCTGCCAGCGCCTCATTCCCCTCCTTCTCTCAGCACAGCACAACAGCCATTATTAATACAGCATTTTGAGGTCCTTTGTGCCATATTGCATTCGGCAATGTGTAATCTCCTACACAAATTCATACCGGAACAGATTGAAAATGTAGACGTCATGAGTGCATGAATTAAAAAGACCCCTCTGAATTGGAACCGTAATCCCACTGATGAAATCCTTAAATCCTTATCTTGAACCTTTGTGCCAAGCTTGGCTCGCTTCCCCATACGTTGCTACCTTGGTCAGATTAAGCAGCAAACAGTTAAAATGGAAATCTTGTACAAATCTTGAAGCTGATTTAGCCTCCAGATCAGCTGTCGAGGCATCTGGAACAGTATAAGAGTGAAACACGACAAGTTTATCTGAACTGGTAGATGAATACTGCAGGCTATTGCATGTCACAGTGAGCATTTACCACTCCATGTGTGCTAATGCAATGGAAAGGGTCAAGTGTGGGTTACTGAGACGTAAATTGCAAAGGATTTTATTTTTCCTTTGATTCAGATATTTGGCACAAAGGGTTTAGGCTTGTGCTTCCAGTTTATAACATGCAGATGCACAAAAAAGAATCATCAGACATAATATTTAGTTTGTCAGATTATTGAAATGAGAAAGGGCCATTTGAGAGGATAAACAAAAGCACAAAATATATTTCATACACCATTTGTCTGAGCCCTCGCTCTGTCTTCGGTCTAATTATAGGCAGACAGCTTTTATGTTCAGTGTGACTCATATTGTAATTGCAGTCATTTCAGCGGAGCTACATGTCAACCTCTCTGAGTTTAAGTGGAACCACTGTGTGGGTTTGCAGGCTGGGGAAAATGGACCCATGCTTTTAGAGAGAAAAGACTAATGCTGGACCACAATTATTGCAAACCAGTCAGTCCCTCGGTTCTTCAGAATTTTTGCTCTCTCCGCAGCAATTGTTTATCAGAGCATGCATGATGTTGCTGGAAATGCAGGCTGATGGTGGAGGCACTGCTTAGATGCTATGATAATGTGTGGTTCACTGATCTGCGCTGAATGTGTGGGCTCTGACTAAGCTTTTCCCCTTGCAGCAGCTTTACTCTATTGCATAATCCCAATGACACAAGGGCGTCCGGACCAAGCTGGCTGGATCTATAGAGTCACCCATGAAATGTAGTTGTCCCACATACAAATCATAGAATGCACGTAGTCTGCTTATTACTTTAAAGGCTAAAAATATTGAAATCAGAATCAGAATGAAGTATATTGTCACATAGAAGGAGTTTGCTTTGGTGGTTGGTGCTAACACACTAAGAACAAAACAATTCTGATTCTGAAAATCATAAAGGGAGCTGCTATCCGTGTGCATGATCTTTTACTGTATCGGGAGAAGGGACACCCTTATAATAATAATATTTAGAGTTAACTTAACAAATGAGTTAACTTTTAGGTCCACTAAAAATAATTTGAATAGGCACCGTAACAGAAAATAGCCTGCATTTACTTTCTTTATTACATACGAGCTAAAAATTGTAAAATGCAAAGAGAACTTATACATTTTAAGTGCACAAAGTAAAGAACGGCAAAAATAGATTTTAGAATAATTTTCAGGTCTGCCAAAAAATATCATGGACTGCGACAGACTGCGTGGGCTCTGATGAAACCGGTTCCCTGTGTACACTGTAACCTTTATCCAGAGGCGGAATTAGCCAGCTTCAGTTTTGACAGTGACGCATGCGCAGTCGGCTCCAAAAATCATGAGCAGGGTAAGTGGCTACTTAGTAGGAAAAAACACAAAGGCAGGCAGACAAGCAGGCGGTCCTTATTCAGAGAAGGGGGGCGTCAGTTTGGCGATGGATCATTTTTACTACCTAATCGGGTGGAAGGCGAACCACAACCCAACCCAGTTTCTTTTATTCCCGTAGCAGAATTGCACTCTGAGCCACTTGATCGAATTTCGGGTGGGAATTTCCTCCAGAATCCTCCAGAATCCACAGGTCTTTTTTGGCGGAGAGTAAACCCGACTTCCATCGATCGATAAACGAGACTGAAATGAAAAAATAGGCAAAGAAAACAGTTCAGACAGCTCGATGGACTGTATGGATCGGGTCTGGATGTAGTCGATCAGTCGAAACTTTCTATTTTTATGATGTTTTTTTAATCAACAGTCTCTGCTTGAACTTGTTTAGGTTTCATCTACGTCACTAATGGAATTATTTTAAATAACCAAAAAACAAACCAGGTAGGTTCATCTAATTATATTGGTGGTTATTATCTGAACTAAAATTTGCCAGTCTCTGATGGACGTTTTCTTGAAAGAATTACGAGCCGCTGTCCATGGTTCTGATCAAGTCGTTTTAGTATTTAAGAACTTCACCTTAATTCTGACTCAACTTCTGTACTTAAAAACAATAATCCGATGATGACTTTATTAAGAAACTCTACAAAAATGACCGTGTTTCTATTTTATTTCTTCGTAAACAGAGAGACTCAGCCCCAGACGCCGCCCTCTCATTAGAAGCATGAATCCTCCAGTCAGGGCTCTCATCCGTTTACTTTCACTACTGATATTTGCTGGTAAGTGAAGCAATACAATACAACACAAACAAACAAAGCACTTCATATTTCTGATTTATTCTTTTTAATAAATGTTTATTAATTTGTGTGCATGTTTTTTTTTACCTTAAGCAGAATGTTACACTGTCGATAAGGGCATAAATTCAGAATAAAAACCCACATTTTCAACTAAGAAAATTACAAGAAAAATGCTGCACAATATATCATTTCAGCATCTTCACCACTTTGTGCCCATGCCCAATGCCAATTAAACCAAATTAAAACTTTTTTGGTGCTACACAAACTTGCATCTGTAATATATTACGTACAATAAGTCTGTTTGATATAATTTGCACTGTGGGTTACCAGATAAATTACTTATTCATGTATTGTATAAATGTATTTTTTCATTAACAAAATTATAATAATAGTAGGGAATAGTAGTATTAGTATTAGTAGTAGTAGTAGTAGTAGTAGTAGTAGTAGTAGTAGTAGTAGTGTATTCTCTGCTGACGTACTCCAGTACAGCATCAGCACATTCATTCCAGAATGATTTGTTGTTTAACTTTACTAGAGCTAGCTATTAAAGTGATTTGGTAAAAAAGCAGGTTATCATACAGTTTATCCTTCTCACTCTATACACGCTTTGACAAAGATAAACACAGCTAGGATAATAAAAATAGTGTCGTAAATAGGACTGCATGATATTGGAAAATGTATATATTGCAATAAGAATTACTATAGCTGTACTAAATAATATTATGTTGTCCTATTTAAGATGCTATTTTTATTATTGTAAACAGCAGCTGTGTTTACTTTGCATTGTGAAGGCATGAATAGAGAGAGCAGGATGAACTCTATAGATTTTAATTTCTGATAACCTGCTCTAAAATGTACATATAGGCATCTTTAGTTCTGTAAACTGTATACAGCAATTAAAACACATAAAAAAACATGATTACATAGGAGAAATCTTTAATAAAATGTTTTGTTTGTCGGACATACTCTTAGAATACAGAATACACTTGCAATAGTGACTTTACAGTTAATAACTATAGAATTAGGATAGTCTCTCTGCAGCTACTCTATTCACATTGGAGGTATCGCATTGCTGCTGAGATAACTCAGAATCGTTCAGTGTTATACTTGAGCTCCTGGGCTCTTGTGCCAGGTTACATTCAGTGTTTCAATCCCACTCTTCAAAGCAAGAAGCTGTGATGATTGTTGACAGTATCAGCTCGGGGCTGTAGGTTATGTAAGATGGCCTCCATTTCAGACAATCACACAACAGACCGAGTTCAGACAGCACTGTAGTGCACGTTTTAATTTCTCTGTTCTGATGGTGTAACAGTCAGCTTTGGTGCAAAATATGGTTTCTTCTGTCTTTGTGTCAGCGATGCTGACAAATTTTAATAGGTTTCATTCTTCCTGGGATCCCGACTCATAATGATATTGCACTTCCGCATTCCCTTGACACATATTCATTCTGATTTAACTGACCTCCTTAGCAGATGAGTGGATTTAGGATAAGGACACGTCCCAAGTCGCATAGCACCGTATAACATAATAAGTCATAATAATATGTCACCATTGGTGCTGTAATTTTTGGATTTTATATTAAAGCTCTGCTGAACTATAAGTGTGTTACTTCTTTCAAATGTCCCCCTTTGTATCAACTGTTGGAGCTAACAGTAGATTCTTGGGCCAGCACAGAATAATTGTTCCCCAACCTTGGGACTAACTACTCCTCACACTAATCATTTATCAAAAACTGGACATTTTACCCCTAGCTTTCAGGCATGTATTCATGTAGTCTATACTTCTGTCTTTTTCTTTGACAGGGTTATTTAAGGTGTGTAACCTTGCTGACAGTAACTTAATTGAACAGTGGTTACATTAAACTACTTGAATGTGAAGATATTAAATGGACATTTATCAGCGACTACTCAGGAGTGTCTTCACTTTAAACACTGGGGTAGTTTTATTCTGTTGAAGGTGTTTTTTGTATAGCAATTCTCTGATATTGCCTACATTATGTCCAGTGCAAGAATCCAGATCAGTTTGTGTGAACGCCAGTACAGACCTGGAGCAAGCAGTACTGGGCAGCACCAAAAAACTCACCTGCATCCTATGCATGAAGAGAGAAGAAATCAGTGCAGAAACCACTGTGAGGTGGTCTTACACCCCAAAAGGTGGGCCAGACAACTTAACCCATCAGGTAAGTCACTGTGCACAAAAAATAGTGTAAAGCAGAGACATTTCAGACATGCTGGGTTCTGAGGTCATCATACATATTGTAGCATCAGACTAAATTGGACAGGAGGTCTTTTTTATTAAAATATAATTTTTACTTTCATTTAAATGTTTGGTTGAGCTCAGTAAGAAAAATGTCAACCGGTATTTAAGTTGCTTTTTAAGATTTTATATGAATGGAGGTGACAGATAAT
Source organism: Distichodus sexfasciatus (assembly GCA_032718565.1). NCBI lineage: Eukaryota > Metazoa > Chordata > Actinopteri > Characiformes > Distichodontidae > Distichodus > Distichodus sexfasciatus. The sequence goes on along the minus strand of JAVGVS010000019.1, from coordinate 2,375,282 downwards.
ATCTGTAATGTAATATAATAATGTTCGTTTGCACAAAATCATCACCAGTGTACTCACTGTATTCACTAACTGAATGAACAAATCTCCTTTCGTCACTCAGTTCTATCAGTATTATGGCAGGCCGTCTGAGTTAGATGGGCCCCTGAAGGGCCGTGTTTTGTGGAATGGCAGCAAAGACCTGCAGGATGTTTCCATCAGCATTGTCAACCTCACGCTAAACGACAGCGGCGTGTACACCTGCGAGGTGAAACGGACCTTTTTCTTCAACCTGTACTCACCCTCCATCTCCAATACGTTGAAAATCACACTGAAGGTGACTGAGAAAGGTAAAGTGGGACAGGAACACTTTTAATACAAAGTGCTTCTCAGCTTTGGCTTGGTGGCTTGATGCATGTGGCTGTGTATTAGGATAGCATTTAAAGGATTCTCTAAACAAAAATACCAATGGGGCAAGTGCCAACTTTTAAAAAATCATAATTTATCAAAACAGAAAGTAGTTTTTCACTCATTTTTAACAAACAAAAGGTTAAACAACAACAAAATGGTTAGAGATTCTATTTTATTCATTGATAGCCATATTAGCTTAGCTTATTGCTTTAAGGGGTTCATAACAACCCTCGGCTAAACATTTTAAAACAGATGACTGTCTAGCATTGTTGCTAAAAATCAAGATAGATATATAGACAGACAGATAGATAGATATGCTGTCTACTGAACTGTCTATAATTGTGTACATATTGTCAGGTGCAAATATGTTTCCAGTACAAGGTCCATAGTTATCTGCTCAATTAATATTGTGCTTTTTTCTGTGCCTACTGCTTTTTTTGGAAGGCTGTTGTTCAGGGGTGTTAGTGTCTAACTAACTCTTTGAAGCGGTAATGTACAGCTTCTGACTTACTGTATGCTGTTCTGCAGATGCCTGCCATGACTGCTGAATGCACAATATCTCCCACTTCAGTCGAATATACTTTACACAATGTATATTTGTTTCTGCTTCTTCATGCAACCATCAAAGCATCATCTCTAGCCGTGTCTCTGCAGGTTTTGCGACACACAGATAGACCCAGACAACATTGTATTTAAGTGGTGGATTTAGGCATAGTTGTATGAAATGATGTAATAACCGCAAACTTACAGTACAACTCGGCTCTCACATTCCATACCATCTGTGTTTAATGTCATTAGGTGCAGTGCCTAAGCTAATGTGGACACAACACCATTATAATCATAATAAATAAACTGATATTTTATCCAAATGAATTATTCGGTTTACTCTGATTAACACAAATTGTCTGATTATAATTTAACACAGCTCTTTTTTACGTGCGTTGCACTGCTTGTGACGTCATTAAAGCAGCAGGTCTCCACTTTTTTGTCTTCTTTTCACTCTTCTCCATACTCCTTCTGTCATACTGGAGCATGGAGTTTTTAACATATATGTGTGCATGGGAGTCAAATGTATATAAAATATAGGTACAATGAACATTTTTTTGAAAAGGAAAAACAAGAATATATACTACATGTAATAACTAAATATCAACTAATAATTAAATAACGGCATAAGTGAAATGTTAGACATCAAAAAATGAAATCTGCCATGCATGTTCATTCATGAAAACATGATTCAGCTCACACAAGTTCTAAATGATTCAAATATACATTTTAATATATTTGTGCCTCACCCAGAAATCTTAAATGAACGAAGGCGTGACAAGTTCAGTTTACCCACGTGGTTTCACCAAAGCAGCAGCATTTGACCATTTGACAGTACCAAACAAGGTTATGTTGATGTGTTTGACTAGTGTAGTAGTGTGACGGGTGACAACTTTCACACCAGTCAAAGATATTTTTCCATCAGACCATGTATGTAAACTGAGCTCGTATTTTACAATGTGGATTCCCATTTTCATGAGCATGTTACAGTTGCTCTGGTCCTGTGTTTTTACAGAATATAATTCCTAGCATGCCACTAAAAACAAATCACAAACAACAACTAACAAAGAAACACAATGCAGCACCAAGTAAAGTGGAAGCAAAGCAATATATACTATTAATATTAGGGTTGTTGAAATTAATCACATAATCAATGCATCACAATGCAGACGTGGACGATTCTGCTTTGATGCAATGGCAGATGCTAATCGATTATAACAGAGGTTTTCAAACGGCGGTCTGCTGCACAATCTACGATACATGCCCAATTTACAGGCAATGTGAAGTAATGTGGAAAAATTGATGGCCAGCTTTGTGATGCATCATGATATTGTATCGTTGACCTAATAATCGTAATCGAATCAAATCGTTAGACCAGTGACGGTTCACACCTCTAGTTAATAAACAAGAAAAAGGTTAACATAATAAATTATGGGGGGAAAAAAGATTAGTAGTGACCACTAGAGGCCTGGAAAGGTAACTACACAAACAGACAGGACAGAACTGTAACAAAGACACTGAGGAAAAGTTTGTTTGAGACTTGTTTCAGGGTCATATTTTATTTTGATTTAAGATAATCCATAGACTTAGGGGGAAGTATGTCTGAGACCCTTACAGTATTCAGTTTTATAGAATGTGTTCAGTGATCTAGAGTTTTGATTTATGTATGAGCACTAATTTGTTGTAAATTTGTGTTTTTGCATGTGGATTTGCGTATGTGTGTATGATCGAGCAGGTGAGGACTCCACAGCGCTTTACTCAGAGATCATGATGTACGTGTTGCTAGTGTTTCTCACCTTATGGCTGCTGGTGGAGATGATCTACTGCTACAGGAAGATTTCCAAATCAGACGAGCAGGCTCAGGACAGCGCGTGAGTATCCAGCGTGGATGCCGTCCACATTTCAGAACGCAATAACCACCCGATTCATTAAGAAAAAAAAAAAAAGGACAAAATGCTGGAATGACTAAGCAAAAAAAAAAATTATACGTATAATAGATGAAAGTTATTGTTTGGATGACATGTTAAACATATATTTTTTATTGCATTCTACTACAGATGGTGTCTGTAGAAGTCTGCAAGTAAAGGGCCCAATTGCACACTGATGACAATATCATGCTTGACTCAGCCCTGGGACTATAAAGCCTAATGTTCTCATGTATAGGCGGACAACCAGAGATATAGACATGCAAAGGGCATCGACTCAGATAAAAATGAGGCCATTAGTGTTTACTAAATATCTAATGCATTCTCTCTAAGCCATTGATCTTACTCCACTGTGGATTGCCCTAATACAAGCACACACACGCATACAAAGACACAAAAACCCATAATGCGTCCAGCTGAAGTGCTTTTGGTGCATTAGCAAACCCTAATCATGTAACACGGACAGGAAACACTGCTGGACGCTCTCCAACCTTATTCTTCCTAATCAGATTCGGGACTGATACTTGTCACTGGTTTGACAACACAAGGCTGTCGGAATCTCTTCTTTGCACGCTAGCTCTTTTACCTAACCCGATTTCAGCCGTTGGTGGACATTTTCTTTTGTCTGCCATGCTTTTGTTACTCTGTTACTCTTTTCTCTCCCTTCACTCCGGAATGGGTGTCGACGAACATCTTACATTGACCCTTCGGAAAGACCCCGAGTGTGACGGTGCAGGGAAGCTGCACCCTCTTAGATGTTTCTCTTTGTGCCTGTGTGTCTACAGAACAGACTACCTAGCCATTCCGTCTGAAAATAAAGAGAACCCGGGTCCCGCAGTTACGGAATAAAAGCCATTGTCCTGAAAGCGACACGGTATTTCACGTTTTAACTCTCGCTCAGCCATGTCACCCGAACCATCATCGTGCTTGACTCAACGAAACCACCCACGCCTCTGCATCCCTCTTTCTCTCTCACTCACTCTCTCTCTCCCCTCCATCCGCCTGATCTGTCCTGACGAGTTGACCTGAAATCCATTCATACTTTTTCATGAATGTTTCCTCTCTCTCCCCAGACTAACAGCGAGTTCCTGCTTCTATGCACTAACACAGGCTTTCTCAATGACAGTAATGTTCATTGTAGATGCAGCTCTAACTCCAAGTGACATTGTTCTTTTAGAAGAACTGCTGGTTAAAAAGTATCAACATGGGTGGCAAGTGGCAAGTGAAATCCATACTTTTGTAAAAGTTAAGATTTGTTATAAATTAAATGAATAAAACTATACAAATAAAAAGGCAACAATTAGCAGACACTTATCTACAGCGACCTCCAATCCCTAATTTTAGGAACAGTATTCCAGGAGCTACATGGGGTTAAGGGTCTTGCTCAGGGGCCCAATGATGGTGGTGCTGGAGGTAGGATTTGAACTCATGACCTCTTGGTCCTGAGGCGAGTATCCTAATCACAAGACCACACCAACACTTGAGTATTACAAGTATTTTGATGGTATTAGTGTGCTTTCAAATGATTCCTTAATTAATTAAACCATTGCTTTGTTAAATTGAGATAATAGGGGTCAAAATATTAACAGTTTATCTAGCAAAGGTGGATGGAAATCACACTGCCAAATCTAAGATGTGTGAATAGTAGAGTGTTTAATCACGGCTGTGGGAATAACAATAGTTTTCTTTTTCAGGTACTGATGATTCCATCCGACGGATTGAAAAGGTGGCAAGAGTCAGGGTTTGCAGGCCAAATGCTGGACTAAAATGAAGCAAAATTATTTGCTTAATTCCTCTCCCTCTCTTTCTCTCTCTCTCTCTCTCTCTCTCTCTCTCTCTCTCTCTCTCTCTCTCTTTCTATCGCTCTCTCTCTCTTATAAGCTTTACACGCTTATATCCCTAGAGCCAATTGGGATTGTGTTTGTGTTTTCTCAATTTTTGCCTTAGAGATGATACAACATCCAGAACTCAGAAGTAAAAAAGCTAACATGCTGCCTATTTACAAAGAAAATACCATTTTGATATTTGTTACGATGTTCTATTTACCCAAAAAGCCTTTGACTTAGAACCTGTTTGTACTGTTTTGATAGAACAAAGTACATTTCTCTTTCTTTTTTTTTGGATTCTGATCTGAAGTCTTTTTGTCTCTTTTATATATAAAAACACTGCATTGTTTCTTTTGTACGTCAGCGTCAAGAAGTTCGTCTTTGAGAGTGTGTTGTACAACCAGATTGAGGTTTTCATTTCATTCATGCGCAAAATTACACAGCAACTTTCGTGTTGTTTTTTTTCTCATCTAGCCAATTTTTCCCATCACTGGACTGTTGAATTTCTTTACATCTATGGATCAATGCTGAACTGTTATATTTCCATATTTTATTACAGCCTAAATATTAAGAGTGGAGATGTGTTCTGTGACAGTGCTACAGCCAGTTTTGTCGAACACTGCTCCGTTCTGCCTAGTAACCTTTTCTCAATATTACCACTACTATTATTGCAGTAACTGTGGACAACTGTGCTACTGTTCTTAGCCTTCATCTATACTATGAACGACTGTTTTTTCCTATGTACATGTAGAATTTTACACTTTACAAGCCGAGTTAAAATGCCATAAACAGTCAATTTTAGTCATTTGACAGTCATTTTATCTACATTTACCAGTGTGTAGTTGTGAATGGCTTAATTGTTTTATTTTTATTTTTTCTTTCTTGCGCCGATGACTTGTTTTTATAAGACCAAACTGACGAACGTGAGGTGTTTTTATGCCTTGTCCAAAAAGAGCTAGTGTATCTCTTGTGAAAGCTTGCCATTTATTATTAAAGCCAAGCTGAGCATTCTCAAAGCTCCTGGTACTGTCTTCATTCTGATTTTTGTTTTGGTCTTTGTTCTGCTACCCTCAAGCTTCAGAGTTTGATCTCAAGGAACACAAAGTGGAGTCTGAAGTCCAACTTCACGATGAGATCTTCATGTGCATCTCTCTTAGACAGTAAAACAGTCATAAAATACATGAAAGATATGATTCACTTGTGACGTATTTACATTACTGGGAGATTATTGAACTCACATACCCTCATGTAACCCATTTTCAGCAATTCATTTGATCAGGTTTAGGACAAGTCAGGTTTTTATTCTACCTGTTCAGTAAACATAGTGGACTTATTAGTCTCCATCTTCTGTAGTTACAGCAAAACTCTTGGATGCTATTTCCCTGTTTTTATCATAATAAGTTAGTAATAAAAATGTATGTTTTTCACATTATCAGTACTATCTAAGCGTGTTTAAATAAGGATAGTAATATCCAGGTTAAAGTCAACATCCCAGTCTAGGTTTTGTCTTTAGCATCATAATTCACTGTAGACCGGGACAAATAATTGGTTCCTCTGCTTAACTGAACAGACTGGACTTTCTCATGTTAGATTTTCACAGCTCTGGCATAGCCCTATTTTGAGATTTTACAACTCATAGAAATGTCATGTTCCATGATGGTGTGGTGTATGGCTCCCTCTGGAGTACAGAAGGTTAAAATACCCCAGTTGTCAGCAATAAGGCATATGGCACTCAGAAGAACTGAAGCTTGCAAACACAAATTTAAATGACCGCTGCCCAAAAAGAGTCTGTCTTCATAGCTTAGAGGATCCCTTACCTCTTTAAACTGTTTTGGGATGAAATTGGTCTAGTAGTAGGTGGAGTTGGGGACAAGATCATCTAAACCGAAACAAGACCAAGACCAGAGTGTGTCCAGACCGAGATAAGACCATACTCTGAAGGGCCAACACTGAGTCAAAACCGAGACTGGACCAATGTACGTTTTACACCACATGACAAATAAGTGGAACATGCAAAGCCTAAGCAACATTAAAGATGTTTATTCAATATTTCTCTCTTACATACTGTATCTTCACTTTATCCAAACTGTTAAACTGTCATATGTTAAACTCAACAAATCACAAGACCAAACTCAAGACCAAACTCACTGTTTTATTGACTTGCAGAGTTGTTATTATGCAGAGACATTCCGTAACTTAGAACTGTGAAGAAAAATAAGGTAAATGCCAGGCAGAAACACTTCTCCATCCATTTGGAACAGAATACAATTATTTGATAACAAACAATGCATTTTTCTATATATTTTTTTTTTGCCTATTGATTACTCTCTAACATTATTAAATGGAAAAACTACTTTCTGATCAATTGAAAATGAGGAAATACTAAAGTTTTAGGTAATTTGAGCTGATTTGGACAACACTAGTGGTGGGATATTTGTCTATCAAATGAAGTTATGGATTCAAATTTGGTTCTGTCCCGGGTCCAACATTACTATGATCAAGGCACTTTAACCTTTATTTCTCCAAGTGGTTGTAAATAGAAAATATAAGCCACTCTGGGTAAAAGCATCTGGTAAATGTTGCAAATGTAACTGTCTTTCTTTGACTCTGGATCAATCAAGGATAATAAAACAGCCAGAGACATCTGCACTATCCACAGGTGCCTGACATACCGACAGTATGTACTTCAATGGAAATGAAAGAACTGAAAAGGAAAAATATCTATAATCAGTTTTAAGTGCTTTTACTCTGCTGGTATTTCTGTCTAATTTATATTTTTAAGACATTCCCCTTTAGATGGCAGTATTCTCTTTCAGGCAGTATTCAATTGCTTGTGCTGTTTCATTCCACCCAATAAATCTGTCCAATAAGACAGCCAGAGTTAATTATATGTACTTCCTCCTGACATTATAAAATCAATAAGTTCTATAATAATACTTAACATCGGTTGGAAATCTGGATTCAGAATGTAAAAATTAACATGAGTCAATCAGATGAAGCTGTTATTAGTCCCCAGCCTTTAGTTGATTTCCAATAACTGGAGCAAAAGTCAGGTCAGGACCTGAAAATATAAAGAACGGATGTTTAGAATGTGAAGCAGATGTCTTCTGTGGCCACTCATGACCTTCCTTCCGAGCATCTAACCCAAACTGCCTCCTCGGAATACTGTATACACGCTCAGCAGGGCTTTAAGCAGTGGAGATTAATTCAGCAGGACAGAGATGAGGCACTCGATTAAAGTGGAAATGATTAACATTCTTCTCAGTGTGTGCATTAATGCAGTGTGTGCAAGACTCAAACTGAGACAAACTCTTTCCCTTTGCACACTTTGGCGAGAAAAATGATGTTATTACGCTTTTTAACAGCACTGTCCCTTTCCGCTGACAGTCACACAGTCTCTCTCTCCCGCCCTGTCTCTCTCACTTTCAGACAGACACAGACATCCATGTCTTGCTGTCTTAGTAAACTTCTATAATGGCTCCCATAATGGCTAGATATAAGTAATACTACAGCTACATCTAATCCTAATTTAACCTTTGTGACCAAAAGCAAATATCAAAACATCCTAATCTCAATTTCCCTATGAGGATCAGGCATTACACACAAAAATAAAAATGATACGTATAAATCTACTAAAAACGTGACAAATCACATATGTTTCCATCTTTTTACACATCACTTCATATGATGTTTTTCTTTTCAACCCTGTACTACTGTAGTTCAAAAAAGTTTCCATTTTTTTCTGTTATTATCTGGACAGACACATCCATTTTTAAAGATTTGCATGTCACTAGTCCATGCATTATGTATCTTCTCTCATTCTCTTATTTAATAATTTTTTATTAGAGTTCCAGCGCAGTCTCCTTTAAAATAGCTAAATATACTGTATTTTAATTGCTAAAAAATTAATGTTTGCCCTTCAACATGCATTAGATGTTCCAGACTGGGGGATTCTACTCTGCTTCACAGTTGGAATTTCATACTGTCTGCACACTTTTCTTTCATCTCTTCTAACTTCACATCCAATCAGCTAAAGTCATGCATAATATTTGTGACCCACAAGAGCAATGAAAGATGAAAATGAATCTTCTCGTGTCCATATCTAACTGTAACAGAAGCTTAACAACTGTCCAGATGACTAAACCTGTAGATGTATAGACATGGGCATGACACGCATGACCAGCATTCAGAGCAAATTTTACATTAAAGTCTGTGAAAGTGTTTTAATCTTGTGAAACTATGCGAATGTCAGCGTCATGCTGGATGAAAATTGGATTCAATTTTAATTGAATTAAAAACTCATCTGTCCTAGCTGGTGGCTTAAACTGCTCTTATCTGGCAGGCCTGAGGCTGGCCGTGTTGCAGTGAAGCTGTAGCATTCTTACCTACCAAGTTCCAGAACAAGAGCCAGACATTTTTTAATAGACTACGCTGGAAAAAATAAGTTGGCAGTGTTAGAGAAGCTTTTCATACTACAAACTACTAGAAATTAAAAGTAGCTAAGCTATACCAAGCTACTGTTTTAATATAAAAACAAAGTTGAGGTTAATTTTTTGCCAATGTCAGTCATTAGTGGCAAACGTGCGGCAATGTTCTGGCAACAACGACAAATTGCCACTAGTGGCAAATGTATTTTCCAGTGATTTGCCAAAAAAAAAACCCTGCCAGTAATGGCAAACTTGTAGTGAACTTTTGGTAACAAATTTGCCAGAAGCACAAGTTTTCCACAAAGTTTGCTGGAAGTCCATCACAGGGTACTGGAAAAAAATTAATTGGTTGCGTCACCACTTGCTCTCATTCCCACTGGAATTTGGGGCGGTTGTGTTACATGTGTAGATGTGTTCTGTGACTTTGATTCTGACTTGGTATTTTCCAGTCATGTGCATGATTGCAAATAAGACGCCATATCATTTATTGCGTTACTCAACACAGTTACACCCTGCACTACACCATACTGCAAATATCCTATATGGTTTATAATTTAAAGCAAGCCTGTCTGAAACAAACTGACCATAACTTCAACTGGAAATATATAAATGCTAAAAGCATTTTTAGAATAAAACTTTTACACAAAGAAAATATGACCCTCATTTGCCACAATTTATTCTTTTCATAGGAAACTATAAACATTCTCAGCATCAAAAAAGATGATTCCCAGTTACGAGTCAGTCAGAGTTTCCAGATCATTAGGAGTTTAAGATACGGGGAAAACTCTTTAGATCAGCCTAGTGAAGAGAGTGTTTGATTAACTCCTTTGTGTTTTTGCCACTTTTCATCCCAAAAACGCAGTAGTGAATCAGCAAAATTGCTGATATGTGCAGTGAATTTATTTCTTGCATAAAAATTTCAGAGACAAACATTATTAGCTTTGAATAATTTTGGTGGTGGATGATATGTAAAAATCATTTACACTTACTGGCCACCTAAATACCATCTTTAGAACTAATACTTACACTTTTGCAAAGGTGCATTTAACATAAAAACACAAATCTGCATGTGTACTGTACATAATGAGTTATATTAGCATGAGTGATTTTTCAACACTGATTCTCTCATCAAAAGTATGACAAATATGTGACAAATATGTCACACCTGGCGTGAAACAGACTTGCAGGAGAAGACTTGCAGTCAACCTATATGTGTATGTATGTATGTATGTAACACAGTTTTTGTTTGCTTTAAATAAATTATGTATATATATATATATATATATATATATATATATATATATAATATATATATATATATATATATATATATATATATAATTTATTTAAACAAACCATGAAAATACAGAACAGAGAGCTTCTATTCAGTGGGCCACAAGAACCACACACCAGGCCAGATGTGAATGTAATGGAGGACGGACAAAGAACAAAGAGGAAAGGCAGCCAAAATAAAGAGATAGGGAACGAGGAACAGGTGAAACCAATAATGCTAAATTGAATTGACAAACGAGACAGAACTAGAATAATAAGAAAGGCAGACACTAGATTAGGTAGGACGGGGACGACCTCTTCAGGCTGGCTGCAGAACTTCCGGTGCGAGCCATGACAAAATGTATAAAACAGCAGTATTGAAAAAGTTTTTTACACATCAGTGTTAATGTTTTTGAGGGAAATTGTCCTAAAATGTTCCTTTCTGTTATTTCAAACGGTAAACAATAGAGTATGGCAAACAAATGTACCGTGACAAGAAATATCTAACTGTACAACAGCAAGGAGGTTGCAGTAGTCTCATGGAAGTGTTGTCAGTAATTGGTCATGGAGTTGAGGCGTTTTTTCCCCCGATGAGCTCCCTCGCTAGATTGTCAAATTAATTTTCAGTCAAAGTCAAAAAGAAAGGAAGAAAGATGAAATAAACATCAAAAGGTGAGCTTTCATCCACTCTCGGACATTTCCATGTTTGAAAAAAAAAATGACGATTGTAAGGCGAGTGCAGATCTTTTATGTGAGGTATTAATTAGTCTCTGTGGTACAGAGACTTTCGCTTCTGTTGAAACGAAGCCAGACTATGTTCTGTTTAAGTTGAGTAGGTTGGGTATAGCAAAAAATTGAAAATTGGTTTCCTACATATAACATTTCTCCCATTTTCCAACTTTAAAATTGGTCCCTAAATGTAATGACTTTAGTACCAAACACCTGTAACGTGGTAGAAAGTATATTATGCATGTTAAAGGCATTGTTTGTGATTTTTATTCTAAGAATGTTTTCAGATAATTTCACTCCAACATGTTAACATGCATTTTTTGTATGGATATGCACATGTACGTTTCTAATGACATTTCATGAGCATGCACAAGTAACTTTCCTTCTCTGTAAACATTTTCATTATAGTTTAATAGTGTTGCTAAGACTGATTTTTATAAATTTTTGGTGTGCACACTTGTTAAGTTTTTATTGCTGCTTTTCATGCTTACTTCATTCCTCCATTCAAGCCCAGTCTGTGGTTCTCAAAATCACAATGGAGTGAGTGTGTGTGTGTGTGTGTGTGTGCGTGCGCTTGTGTCAGCACTACAGCATGGACACGCTAATGCTGAACCGTGGCTGATGTAGCAGTGTACTGATGGCCAGGTGTTCATTACACTAACAATAGAGCAAAGACGTCAGAGCATGCTTCAAGCCGCCCTGTTCCCTGAGCGTTCATTAGGTGGGCTGCTGAAAAGCCTGGTGTGTTAATGTTCTTTTTGTTTAAGGCATACTCTGATCAACAACAGCCTGGATTTTAAATACAGATGAATGAGATTATAGATATGAGCAAATGAGTGAGAGGGGGAAAATTCATGGGCTTGGGCTGTCGATCTTGTCAGGTGTGCGTGTGTTTGTGGATTTGTGTGTGAGTGTCCCCAGATAGCACAGTACCATGTACGTAGGTTGTCACTGTAAGTAAGAACATAATCACTGATTAAAGGAAACGCTGTATTGATTTTTACAATGCTGTGAGTTAACTACTTTTTTCCTCTGTAAATTGTTATTTGGTTAACTAATATATTAAAACAGTAACCTGGCGGAATTGTAAGTGGTGAGTTTCTGTATGTTTCTGCTGCTGGTTACACTAAAAAAAATGAACGACACGAAGCTGCACAAGGCCAAGATTTGAATGTGGCCCACGTAAGTTGGCACTCCATGTGATCGGACTGCGGAGAGAAAGGCCCGAGGCTTCCTGGAGACAGCCACGTTGGAGAACATCATATCTCTCTATTAAGAAGTAATGATCACATCTGTCAAGCTACACATCTGTCAGCCTACGCTTAGGAGAGAACACAAGTTCAATCCAGCCACTCGTCATGTACCTGACAAGTGAGAGATGCCATTAAAGCCTTTGTGAGCCACATGCTCTCCGTCATCCAAACGCTCATCTGTCACGCTTAATGGCGAGGCAATGCTGAGGGAAAAGAGGGGGAAAAAGCTTTCAAACAGAGAGCCAGCGTTATTACAGCCGCCTTCCTCAAACTTTAACTCAGAAACTTAATGGCAACGGCAGTTGTCGCTTACAAGCCTGGCGGCAGAAACAGTGGGGGTTTTCACATCTCTACGATTCCTCTGTCCCCCCCGCTGAGAGCAAGACTTCGCCCTAACGGCACACTGAGTGCCAGGCGAAGAGACTGGAACTAAGGGACTAGAAGATTCAGACTCATACAGATGATGGACATCAAATCTGGACTTATCTACACCAACCTGCTGCTTGGATCTGGACTCGCTCCTTGGCATAAAGTCTCCCGTCAAGTTGGGATGTTTTGGAGAGGTACAGGACTTTTTCAAGTACTTAGATTCAAAGGATTTGCATGAGAGGAAAAAAATCTCTTGCCCATATTAGATCTGAATTTCAATATGCACTGGCAAAGCTAGCGGGCGCCTGCTGTCTTGGATTACTATAATTGGAATCACAGAGCTAGGAGCCAACAATGCACAGCCGATTTGACTGATCTGGTTGGTAGCTTGCCTTTAATATCATTGTGATAGTACTTACCTGCAGTTTTATGCGGTTAATAGTGCCACGTTTTAGGCTTCCGGCATGCCCAAAACTTGAAAGTTCTCAGTTTTTCAGACTCCAATATATCAGGCCAATAAGTCATTTAAACCATATTAAAAGTAGGAATAATGGGCAAATGATAAAATATCAAGCAATTAGTCTTTGTTGACCTTCACCTGGAAAACATCATGCAAGTGTGAATCTAATCACAATTGTTTATATGCTTTCTAATGGCTTTCTGGAAATGTTTGCTTGGGTTGCAGCCCAATTATATAACAAATACACTCTGTGCTATAATGCAATAAATTGCTTAGTAAATTGCTGCTTGCGCCAGGCATCGTTTGAATGCCCTAATAATAACCGTGATGATGTTTCAGCAAATGCCATTTGTCACAATCAGGCCATAATAAACCTCTTCAACTGGTGAGTTGTTAGTCACACAATTGGCCATGCAATTTGCAATATCCCTTCATCATCGAATTAACTTTATTGAAAATTCAGCCGTTCCCCCATTTTTCCCGTCTCAGCATGGTGTGCTTTTGTTAGATTTAAACGTAGTAAAAGGCTTGGTGGCCACAATTACACATTTTCCCCTGAAATTCTACAGCTGTACACTTAACGAGCACTTCCAGCATGTCTATGTTGAAAAGGTTACACTTGTTATATAACGCACCTCCTGTAATTGCTTGCAATAAGTCGTTATAGGAGAGCAGTCGGTCGGGAGACACGACCTTTACCTCCTTTCAATATTTAATCTATCACTCAAATACCACTAATTAAAGCCAAAGCCAGCTGAAGTTCTTTTGCTGGGAATTGTCAAGTTTGGGCCGGGAACATGTGTTCTCCTGACGAGATTTTACTCATTTGTAATGCAACTTAAGTAGTGCATGGCAGAAACAGGCAAGGCCTGTATAATGTTGATGTTTTGGTGAAAAAGAAATATTGTTTGAAATCTATAAATGTATTATTTGATTTATCCAGTTTTACAGCAGTCAGTACAATTTAATCATTCTTACTGCTTCGCCCTTCATCACACTGCAAAGGTGAGAAGGATTTCCATGAACTAAATATAACCATTAAGGGTTTATGAGTACAAATCTGATTCCATTACAAATACAGCAGTTCAACAGTCCTAGCACCTAAATGAGAACTCTATCATTTGTGAAACCTTATATCAGCTGCATACCTGGTGTTAGCTCTGATTACTGGCAGTAACATATTAGCCAACATTATTCATGGACAATGGACAATCAGGCTCCAGGTCATAAATGAACTCTTTAATTCAATGATCTGAAAGTATTTAAAAATTCAACTAAAAACCCCAACTTTTGGCACAGTTCAAGTCTCCAGAGCCCAATTATATTGCGTGCATTTTTATTGGGATTGGATTCAGGACTTTGGATTCATCCTTTGTTGCAAAAGTAAATTGAGATGTTTGCTTGCTGTTTTGACATGATTTTATGACCTTGAGTTAAAGTGATTCTGGTTTTGCTTTACACAAGGGACAGTGATGAATGATATTGCTGTTAGTCATCAAAACTAACACCAGAAATGTAGTCACAGTTGAGTTTAGGGTTCAAAATTAGTCGAGTTCCCATTTCAAGCTAAGCAGTTCTTCTCTCCCAAATGATGAAATCAAAGGTTCTTTTAAACATTGATAGAAATGATATTAGAATACTAGACATTTTATTTGTGATTTGGAAATCATATGGAAGTTCTGCATTGGACTTCAGCGCTGTCTGCATGTACGACAAGTGTTCTCAGATTTAAAAAATGATTCTGAAGTCTTTGACTCGTTCACCCTTGAAGAGGTCTTTGCAGTTTCTGCCCTCTTGCTCATAGTTAGAGTACTGCCTCATCTACTCCCATCTGCATCACCCACTCGGTCTCTAATTACCGGGTTCACCACAAATCACCATTTCATCTTCATTGCCACTTAATCAACACATCGCCTCGACACGGAGTGCTTTACGGGGCTCCCAATTACGGGGTCAGTGTGACACTGCTGCTGTGCGGAGGAGTGCCATCTTCTTCAGCTCTATCCACTGATCTCCAAAGACTACGCTTCGTGTCAGGCACCCAATAGACAGCGCTAGACGACAAAGAAAATGAAAGATGATTGCATGGTCTAAATTACCCAGGGGTCAAATCTACCATCAACAAATTATTACTCATACTTCATTAGCTGCCGCCTCGCTTTAAGGGGGTTTAACACAAAGTTTGCAGCCTTTTATCTTAATTTTAATGACAGAAGTAATAGCCATAACATAGCCGTTGTTAAAAAGTTACGTTGTTACTGATGGGTGATTAATTCACAGTGGCATCTTTTAGGTTAACGTTCCATCATGGTCATTGCATCATGGTGCGCTCTTGAAATATTTTAAATGTTGTTAGCTACTTTTTGTAGTCTGTAGTGTAGTTAACTACCATATTAAAACAGTAGCCTGGCTATAACTTATTAATTTTAATCATCAGTAGCTTGTAACCTTAAATGCCACCATTAACAAGTAGCCACCCAACACTGAACAGAAACAAAGTTGTTAGCGGGAGAGAGACTGTAGGAACATTGAGCGAGATCTAACGGATCAGTCTGCAGAAAAGACGGGAGCGCACCCGGCCGGTCATCCATGGCTGACCTTGTGAAAGCACATGATGTGGAGCTCAGTCAGCTGTGAGATTTTCTAATGACATTGCAGTGGAGTCAGCGTTTCAACAAAATGCCAAAGCTCGGGAGTCAAAGACAAGTTCTACCGACTGAACAAGTAGGTGTGAACTTACGAAATATTTCCTGACTTTGGAAGAAGCCTCTTCTCTTGGCTATCTGGAAGCGAATGTGTGCTGGCTAAAAATGCATAAGAGCAAACAGTGTGCCACAATGCTAAAAAAAACAACATCCCAATCCATCGTTCCAAATAATAGCGTTTTAACTGATACCCTCTTGTGAGGAAACAATGAAGTGGACCGCTCTGCCCAGGCTCCATTACGATTGCCGAGTTTGTTTCGCAAGGGCAGCCTCCCGACTCAAAGTGAATGCCAGAGGAGGCTTCAGAAGGCACGTGAGGGCGTCCACCTTCACTGCACCGCTCACTTATCGTTTCGAAGCAGCCGTCTGGCTGCCCCCGTAGCGTGCTTCGCTTAACGGGCTTAAACATGCAGACGGTGTCGTGGAGCCTGATTCCTACGTTATGGGTCAAAGAGCTGCTCATGATGAGAAGAAGCCGGGGAGCCGTGCAGATGCGCTCTTATCAAAACGCAGCCTGAGGTCGCCCAGAGTGCAGGCTTCAGCAAAAATTGGTGCTGTTTCATAAAGACGGGTGCAAGGGTGCGTTTTACGCTACTGATCTGAGGGTTAAATAAAGCTCACGTGACGTGTGAGAAGAGCCAGCTCTCCCGGTGGCTGACAGAGACTACAGCAAACCTGATAGCGTGAAGGATCAATTTCACATTTTCTTCGAGTACAACTGCCAGACGTAATTCCACGTTTTCTAATTATAGCATTACGCATTCTGCTAGAGGGTTGACAAT
Organism: Distichodus sexfasciatus; assembly: GCA_032718565.1. NCBI lineage: Eukaryota > Metazoa > Chordata > Actinopteri > Characiformes > Distichodontidae > Distichodus > Distichodus sexfasciatus. The sequence goes on along the minus strand of JAVGVS010000019.1, from coordinate 2,358,601 downwards.
GCAGTGAAAGAGGCTGTCTCCTGACTTCCACATCCAAGGGAAAATGAAAAGCCAAAGGGAATATATGTTACAGGACGTAGAATGTTTTTTCTTTGTCACGTTTTTTGGCCGATTTGGGTTCAGAATCTTGTTAAAAACAAAACGACGGTTGACATTTTGAATCTACAATATACCTCCCCACAATTCTGCCAAACCACAGGCCATAGTTTAATGCAAGATGACCTTGAAGTCAGTGAAACTGATATATTACGGTATCATTCATTAATATTGGATGATAGTGCATGTCCTACATTCCCCTTGTAAATAAGGGCACTGGAGTTTATTCCTGTTTGACTGAGATTCTGACTGAGATTCATGCTGGCGGTCAGCGACAAGTCAACAGTAACTGACCTTCAGGGGGATGACCCACGTTATTATCATTTTTTCAAGCGGTTTCCTTACATCTAACAGAATATTATTCATGCATCTGGCGAAACACCTGCTCAAAGCATTTCCTTGCTGTTTTCTCCTTTGCTCATTTCCCTCTATTATGCTAAAATCAAGAAAGGTTAATTGGAAGTAAAACCTGCATACGCTTAACTGAGGCCAAAGTGATTTTATTTCTGTGAAAGCAAAAAAGCTTCAGGAACGGTTAGTAAATTCTGCACACACCTGACAGGATAAAAACATTGAACACAAACTCGGTACAGACACAAGGAGATGCTTGCTGCAATCCATAACAGTCACACACATTTGTTCAGACTAAGTCGCTTCGCTTCTTTACCTCTGGCTGCCTCAAGATCTGATTTGGTACCGGGTCACTGAGGGATTTCGCATCGAGGTTCTCACAATCCCCAGTGCCGGTAAAATGGGCAGAAAGTTTATCCGTGAGGGAGAAAGAGAGCACCGACTAGTGTGTTTTGGAGAAGGCTTCCTTTGTTTCTGGTGTCCCTATTATTCACTCTGCACATCCCCCAATGTTTTCTAGTCCATAAACACAACTCCCTCCTACTATCTGCTCTCCCGAAAGAATCCGGCCTGTCAGAATTTCTCTGTTGCCTCCCCCAAATCTTTTCATCTCTACCTTTGCCTCTACCTTTGTAGGCTGTGTCACCCTCGTTCTGTATTTTAATGCAGACTTTTGATAGCTTTCAAAAGCTGGTACAGTAAAACACTGATAAACAAAGTCTCTAAAGTCACGTTCCATCCTGAATGCTATTGAGTGGACGGTGATTCGTTTAGCATTGCATATGTGCATGCTTATCAGTCGGAGGTAATAGAGGTCAAGGGGTCAGGGTTTTTTTTTTTTTTTGCTTAAGTGCTTTTATAGTATAAGTTAAGTCCCAGGGCAGAGGATTGAATCCGGAGTTTCTTTGGGAACAGAAGGAAGCAAAAGAAATTCATCGTTCTGAAAGGTATTATATAAATGTTTTTTCTGGCCTAATTTGGGCAGTATGTTTCATACCTATGTGTTCTGTATGTGATTTATCATTATAATAATGTGTCATCTCAGGAAATATGAAAGAGCGTGGCTTTCTTTATGTACTCCTTGAGGATAAAAAATAAAAGCTTTATTTCAAGGAGCATGCAAAGGGTTTTAACCACATAAAACATACGTTGATAACTGTACCACAAAAGTACCAACGACAAAACTGCACTGTCCTACCACAACAGTCACACATTTCCTGATGTCTTTCCTACTTATCAATATTTCTGAAAGATGGCACATGCTTACTAAACTTGTTAGTAGGGGTTTAACGATACATTGATCTTCATCAATACATTAATTCAGCAATCAGGGAGCCCATTGTATCGAAAGAACCAATGCCAAAAGGACAACATCAGACATAATACTGACATTCTGTAACATCACTTAACATTTAACTTTAGATTTTTATTAAAAGAGAAGACTGATTGTCAGATAAATGTCTGTTGAGCTCAGGAATTTAAGTGTCAAATTATATGTTACTTTTTGTTATTCAATATGGATCGAAGTGAATGTGTTAAATCAACATATGATATTGTCTGAATTGACCCAAATCAAAATTGTATCGTAGCAGATTTATGAAATCAGCAGACACTGAAAGTGAAAAAAGTGAGTGATTATTAGTCATTTTGAATACACCACAGCACAGCGCACAGCACACAGTGCACCACAACAAAATGTGGCCTCTGCATTTGACCCCTCCGTGAAGGAGCAGAGGATAGCTGACATGGACAACACACGGGAAGACCCCCATCCACCCCCAACCCCACTCGACAGAAAAGCACTGAGCTTTGATTTGCGCAGTCTAGTTGTGTTAAAATGATTCGTGCATTTGGACTACTGTTATATCCTCCATCATTCATCTATACACTTCATTTTTGTAGAGTAAGGTTAGCACATTCTTATTCAATATACACTCCTTTATTTATAGATTATTTATATCTATGTCAGTTTCTAGAATTATACATTGTTTTGTTTAATTTGCCTTGTTTATCTGGACTTGCTTTACTACCTCATAGGCTTTAATGTCCTTTGTCATTCCTGCAACTGTGCCTCAAGTATTTCCTTGTGCTCTCACATACAGTCCTACTCAGCAACCTCCAGCATTGGAGCATTTTTTGTTTTATTTTCACTGTTGCAGTCCCTAAGACCATAGAGTATCTACTTCAGTCCTCTATAAAAGACCAGGACCAAACATGACCCACTCAGAGTTGGTGTTTGTTCTCTGCTGGCTGTCCTGGGGCCAGTGTTGCAGTTGGAGAAATACTCTGGCATATAAACTGCATCTGGTAAAGGACTAAAGGGTAATACATCAATTGTTCGGTTGAAATAGTTAACAGGGCTTATTGGATTGTGAACCAAAAAGGTTGTGGGTTCAAGTTTGGCTCCAGCACTATATCACTGAAGCCCTGATTAAGACGCACGTTGCATCATAGGGACTGTCTCTGTAATTAGGTGATATATGTCTTTCTGGATAAAAGCATCTATTAAATAGCAAAAAAGAAAAATAAAACGTGGTGATAAGTCTTAACATTTCATCAAAACCCGATCTGATCAATGCCACTCTACTGGAGGGGAGATGAAAGAAAAACGTATTGGGTTGAGTGGGTCTCATACTTGAGACGTAGGTCTATTCCTGTCAACAGAACTTCTTAACCATTTTATCTTGAGACCATTACTTATTTGTCTTGCAACATCAAGATAACATAAAGGAAATAAGCAATGCAGAAGAGATCTCTCAGGCATGTCCATTAATAACTTCCGTACAAAAGTTAAATACTTTGATGTTTTAGCGACTTAAAATGTGCATCACTTTTAAAGAAAAAAAATATGCAAAACGCTGTGCATGATCACACACTTCTCCAGTGGCCCCGCCTCGGTGGTGTTCTCTCCTTCCTCTCTAGTCGGTGCCGACTGAATGAAGGTTACCGGTTGTGCAGGAGGTTGCGCGCGCGGGACCGGAGCGGCACGCGGGGTCTTTTTTGGCGCGGGCGCGCGCGCATCTCGCGGACTGGAGCGACCATGAGCGTTTTATTAATGAGGGACCCGAACACGGCGCGGACGCGAGGACGACACACACACGCCGACGGATCACAATAATGTGGCTTATGGGAGAAGTGGAGTTGGCACAGCTGGAACGCTCGTGGATGAGATGCTGAAGGAGCCTTAAACACTCCAGATGTTGCTGATGGACGCGCGCGAACTGGATTTTAACCACAACTGCGTTTTACGCCTTTAATGAAAGTTGCGCCGTGAAGGTAACTGCCGCTCTTTTGCACCTTTTTACCCTGCGGTGGAATTCTGACAGTCTCCAAATTTATTCAGGTCGGTTGCTGGAACCCTGAGACATTTTGTTGATTGTAATTGGTCACTATAATTTGTCACAGTTTGGTTTATGAGATGCGCATCGCAATGTTTGAGTTGTTGTGGCCAGTCTGGGGCAAAGTTGGGAAATGATGCAACTGCTTACTTTCCTTCGCACGGAGTCGTGTGTGTGTGTGTGTGTGAGAGAGAGAGAGAGAGAGAGAGAGAGAGAGAGAGAGAGAGAGAGAGAGAGGTTGTGGTTATGTATCTTTTTCATGTTTTCGTTTTATCATCTGTAACCTTTTCCTAGCACTGTCGATTTTTTTTATTAATACGCGGATATTTTTTGGCAGTTAGTACTTTACCACGTAAAGCAAATAGTTTAAGTTTCTTTACTGTTGCCATTTGTCATTGTTTAAAGGATACTATTTTTATTGTTGCGATGGCTTTTTCCTAACAACACCTCAGCCTTGAAAAGGTTGTAAGGCTTGAAAGAAAAGTCCCCGGTGTAAGATGCTTGTTTCTTAATGTCCCGGGTCCAGGCATTATTTTTCTGAATTGCGTAGAAGTGTGGTATCTCTTCCGCACACAGTGCTCCATTTACAAATCTATTTAAGACAATCAATATATCAAAAAGCTACAAGAGTAACGTTTAATGGCTTTAATGATTCCACAAATCGTTAGTATTATGTGACTGTGGTGTGGTATCCTGCCTACTGTCAGTGTCGACTTTCTTGACCAGAGCTGACCCTGAAAAGGATGAACTGGCAAAAAAAAGAAGAAGGGGGGGTTGAGAAGCCGACAACAACTATACGGTGCGTTTCTTAAGGTTGTGTAGATTACGGCTTGTTTTTGTGCAGCATGAGGATTCCAATGTTTTAGGGCAGTGTACAAGCATAAATATACAGAATTTAAATGCAGTTTGATAATAATAAATCTATTTGATGCATTTGATGTGCATTTCCTAATCTAAGCTGCATTAGCAATTAGTACGTAAGGTTACCTTTCTTTTTTGGCCACATTCTGTGGTACTTTGAAAGTGCCCCTACTTGAATAACAAAGTATACTACTAGTACAAAGCAAAACATCATAATCTGGTGCTAACATTTGTTGGTGGCGTAACGGTAGGGCGTTCGCCCTGTGATCTGAAGGTTGCATGTTCGAATCCAGGGCCGGTGAAGTTACCCCAAACACTGCTGCCCAGGTGCCTGTTAGTTGGCCACTGCTCCTTCACAGATAGGTTAAATGCAGAGGTCACAATTCGTTGTGGTGCACTGTGTGCTATGCTGTGGTGTGTTCACGATGACAAATAATCACTCACTTTCACAATTGAATTTGACATGCTCAAGGCAGGACGTTTAATTTTGTTCCTTGATTTTTTCTCTTTTGGCACAATGATTGAATGTTAAAGTGATAAGTGGTCAAGATGACCTTTGCATTTAAATATGTATTGCTTGTTGTTTTAAAATGAATAATGTATGCAGCTTTGCCGTTATAGGCTTCATTAGACCTGTATTACATAATTAATTCATAAGGGTTTGCATCAAAGAAGTAAGATGGAAGACTGCCCTTTTTAACCCCGAGATGATCCAGTGACAAGTTTTCTCTTCCCCTAGCTAAGCTTCCCACGTTCAGCTTGTATCTTGTGCTTGTATCTTGTACTACCCCCGACCCCCCCACCCCCCACCCCTGCTTTTTCCCCCCTTTGCAGTAAGACGCTAATGCAAGTACTCTTTACTGTGCAGTCCGTAAAGCAGTGTCAAGGTCACCTGGTGCATTTGGAAAATGGTGCTTGTTGACGCTGCCCTGTTTTATCACAGATTATGCTTTCTCTGAAAGGAGCCTTTAGAGTTACTTTTGGTTAACCACAGATGTGCTTCCATTTGCGGCTGATGTAAGTGTGTGTGTGTGAGGTGTGTCATGACTCTCATTCTCAAATCTCTGAATTCTGCATGCACAATGGAGTCTTGACACCGTTCACACTGAACCTAAACTCAACAGTGCTGTTTCCCTTAATGATCTATTATGAGGAGCTGCTTGGCAAACTATAGAGTGAAAGGACATGTTATTAGAGAACATATTCCAGGTTATTTCAGGTTTGAAAAGCACTTTATGTGTTTTTTTTTTGGATCAGGCTGATTTCTACAGTTACCTGATTTGGAACCCTACTATATGTACTCATGTAGCTCTGAGTCTGAGTGTCCAATATCAAATAAGTATGGTTTCAAGTTTCCAAACTTGACATATATCTAGCATATACATAATCTAATCACTTCCATAAACTTTCATGTACCAGGGTGTCACACAACTTGGTCAGTTGGTTGAGACAACTGACTTCTGTAACTGTAAACTCCAACTGGCAGAGATCTTGGATGTTCTCATGAGATTTTGCAATAGTGGTTTGAAACTAACACCAAGTGTGAAGTAGATTGAGTATAGTGTTCAAAGTGCTCTATAAAAGTAATGACCTCTCTTGACATGACTAAGGAGTCAGTGCTGAGTTTAAATTCTACAGGCTTTAAAAAAATCTCTCAGAAGTCTACAGGGATCAATAATTGAGCCCACAGAGCCTGGTCCTTGAGAAGCTGTCATATATGAATATGTGAAAACAGTCAGAAAACAACTATTGACCCACGGCACGTTGACTTATTTAAGAGAATAAACTCATGAAACATTGACCATGCTGCCTAAAGCTCTTTGCATTTTGCAGAAATCATTACAGTTCATTTAGTGCAGTATTGGATGCATTGATTTATTATTAGAATGGACGTAACCAAATAATTGTGTCTGCAGCTGGTAAAGCATGCCTTTTGCGCAAAATGGGAAGTGACGATTAGCTTTACTTTGCTCGTGAAAAGAGCCTCTGTCTCCATTTGACCTGGTTCAAAAGGTTTGCCTCTGATGTTCATTTGCATTTCTTACGTTCAGCAAAATATCAGGAGAAAATTAGAGGAACTGGCAGCTGCAAAGAGGCCAGTGTAAAATCACTGTAGATGTTTCTTCCCTAAACAGATGTGAAGATTTGATGAAAGCAAGGTATGTTGCAACAACAGACTGCAAAATGCAACGTGTTGTTACATCTGTAAAAAAGCAGATACGACTCTGTTATCCTCTCTCTCTTCAATATGCTTAGAAAAATCAATCTCTTCATTACATTGTAAATGCCTAATCTTTAAATCACTATGGATTTATGCTGCTGCACCATTATTTTACATAGTGTTTACTGTTTCTCTCTCTGTTCCTTAATTATGAAGACAGCATGTTCTGAGTTCACAAATAACATACAGTCTTGCTTGGCTGCACTACATCCATAAGTGTGGTATGGAATAACAATTGGAGGAGACAAACTGCCTGAGCCTCTCCTTATGCTGCCCTGTTATTTAAAACGTTGCCGCATATGGGGGTGTCTTGTTTTCGCCTGCGTGCTTGGACACGGTACAGGGAGCGCGGTAGGCAGGGAGGAGACTTCTGTCCCAGTTAGTCAACATACATGCAGAGTTCAAACAGGCCTTCAAGGAACAATGGGAACAACATGTGTGAGCAGGATCCTGTAGACAAAGGAGAGATCTCAGCCAGTGCAGCGCATCTATAGCCTAAAGGCAGGGTCCTACACTCTCAAATAACTATTTTTAGTTAACGGTGTGTTTTTGAGTGTAGGTTAGGTTCGATTTGTTTAATGGTTTAGAACAACTTCAAGTAGCTAGTGGAAGGGGACCGAAGGCATTTATGTTGTATATTTAATTTATCAAACTTTAACAAGGCCTTGCGATGCGTTGGCGCCTGCCCAGGGTTGTTCTCCGCCTTGCACCCTAAGTCCGCGACCCCATTTGGGATTAAGCGGTTCAGAAAATGGATGGATGGCAATTTAAACAAGAATATGGCCACCAGAGGGCACATGTTGTTACCAGTGAAATTTGAGCCCACAGTCATTAGCAGAGCTATTTTGTGTCTTGGTAGAGAACGTGGATGGTGATGGACTTGAATAAAATGCAAAAATGTTGTTTTTCAAATCTTATTCTTAGCATTTATGATCAAATAAATTTAGGCCTTAATCTCTGTTTTGATATCATAGTAGATGCAATTCAATTAGAACTTCTGCTATTTCAAAGAACTTTTATATTAAATGGCAGAAAAGACATTGTCTGCCTTTGCATGAAGAATCTATAACTCACGATATATTTGTCACTTACTCAGAAACCTGTCCCTTTTTAATTAAAAAAGCCTGCCTTGATGCATGTTTTGCTACATTCAGAGACTGTAACCCATCTGCTATATTGGACATTGTCAGACTCACTCTCTTCTGCTAACCACTTGACCGAGTTCGACCCCAGTTGTCCAAGCATTATTTAGGTGGTGGGTCATTCTCAGTGACATTTTAGTGTGTTGGGCTGGTACAAGTGTACAACGCGCAGCAGTTGAGTCTGATGTACAGATATTATCAGTCAACATGAGCTAACTGCAGATAAGTCGCTGTCAGTGCTTACAACCATGGATAAATGACTCTTGTAAGAGAAATAGATTGGTGGCAGATGAGTACTTAAGAGTTGTCATTGTGTAGTTTGTCCACTAGAGTGTGTACTACAACTCCATTGTTACCTTTTTTGTGTTTTCATACATTAAAGTCTAAATCATCAAAACATCAATGTGTTGTCTTGTACATTTGATCCAAATGGAAAAATTGCATTTTTAAGATTAGCCAACATATCGTTATTGAAACCACATATTAAAACCATATAATAATCTAATAAATATATAACAAGAATATAAAAAATAGACCACTATGGAAGAACATATGAGTGTCTTCTTATGAAATGTTTCCTGCTTTCAGGGCCTCTTTTGGGCCTCGGTCCCTCACTGCTGATGGACGTCCTCCGGGAGTCTGAATACAATGAGAGCTTCTTTCACCTCGGCTTTGGTGGCTCCAACGCCACAGACAGAGTCGGGCGGCACCAGTATAACTACTACGCCATGCTCCTCACGCTGCTCATCTTCGTCATCGTGTTTGGCAACGTGCTGGTCTGCATGGCGGTGTCCAGAGAGAAGGCTCTACAGACCACCACCAACTATCTGATCGTCAGCCTGGCTGTGGCAGACCTGTTGGTGGCTACGCTGGTTATGCCATGGGTGGTTTACCTTGAGGTTAGTTGCATGTGTAAATCATTATGCTGCTGCATTTGTACCTGAATAACATGTTGAGTACAATAGTTTATTCTAGTGGTGGGCAAAATATCAAATGCAACATATTAATGATATTTTTAATGCATCATTTGAAACTATTTGGGAATATGAATTTAATGGGTCCTGCCAAACACAGGTTGTAGCTCATCAGATCTGAAGGTTGGGGCTCATCCAGTTCTTCTGGAGTAAAGTGGACAGGAAAACATACTGATGCATATTGTACATTGACATTTGGTCCAAAAACATTTGAGTCATATCGTCCAGGTCTAGCTGTACAGGTTTCAGTTGCTGTGTCACATTGTCTGAAGGCCTAGTGGCAGAATACTCGTCTACGAAGCAACATGGGGCGGGTTATTTTCAGGCTCTATCCTACCTCCAGCACTACCATCATTGGCTCCCAACCCCAAGTTGCTCCAGGGAAACTGTTCCTGTAATTAGGAAATGTAAATCAGCAGTTAGCAAATTGTTCACTATTATGATAGTTAGTATAACTAGTTTAAAATGTAAATAGTTAGCATGCTATTATGTAAATAGTGCTTAGAGCCCAGATGACTAATATTACAGGCACTGGTTTTCTGATAATTGAATCCCACCAATGGAAATCAAATAAAACCTTTTCTAACAAGGAATTTGATTTCTCAGCCTTTATCAAACCGCTTTGGCAATGAAGTCCAAAAAGTTAACATGAGCAAACTGCACATAATTCGCTATCAGTGCTTACAACTATGGATAAATGACACAAGAGCAATGGATTGGTGGCAGACAAATACTTTTAGCACAGTTGTCATTGTGCAGTTTGTCCTATAAAGTTTGGACTGCAATTCCATTGTTGTCTTTTTTGTGTTATCATACATTTAAGTCTTAATCATCAAAACGTTAATTTATTTTCTTGTACTTTTGATCCAAATGGAAATGGAATAATTGCATTTTTAAGATTAGCCAACGTGTCATTATTGAAACCCTATATTATGGAAACCAAATAAAACTTTTTCTAATGAGGAATTATCTGTCTTTATGCAAACTGCTTTGGCAGTGAAGCCCAAAAAGTTGGTAATGGGATTCAGTCTGATGGCTGCCTATATATTGCTCAACACTAAAGGCACAATTAAGTGGATTGTTAATCTGTGCCTCATTCCACTTCTTAATCACATCCAAGTACATTAACTCGTTAACTTGCTTGTTAATGAGCAAATCAATCTGTGCAATAGAAAGCAAGTCATGCAAACTTCTCAGCCCCTCATCAGAAATTTGCGATTGCTGCCGTCTCATTTTTTCTGTAAAATTCATTTGGCGTTATTATGCTGCTGAAACGCTGGATTTGGCTGATGAGCGTACGTGTCTCTTTCACTGTTTTCCTCAAACATGCTCAGAGAAAAGGTACAAGCCCAGAAATGTCCTAAATGTCTTAAAAATCAATTTATACACAGTGTCTGGACAATCACATTTGCATATGTTGTCATTGATGTTTCCTCTTGAATGAAGTTTACTCACTGCGCCTTTGTCCTGTCATTCCAACAGAAGCAAAACAAAAGCAAACTTTTTGGTGGGACGTTACTCTCTTTTCGTGACCCTTCTTGTTAAATCACATTTGTTGTCACACTGCAAAGCTGATCAGTTTTCAACTCACAGTAGTCAAGGTGTCCTGCATGAGCTATCTTTTCTCATCCAAGGTTTTCCTTTGTTTATTTTGGACTGCAATCTGCAGTAGAAACTCTCCCTTGTGAATAAGGGCTGAGCTGTTCTGATTTGTGATCAAATTACCAGCCAAACCCATAAGCCAGGTGGCTTCACGTTAGGCCTCTGGCCCAAACTCTTCTAGATTTAGTATTCAAATCAAGCTTCATTTTGGACACTATTTTTTGTAAAGACATGGCATTTTTGCAGAGCATTTTCAATCCAGTTTCACAGTTTCTTCGATGTGGTTGAAACTTGCTATAACTTTTATGAAAGTGATTGAGAGACTTTTTTTCTTTTAGTAGCTAAAGCCATAATAAAAAATTTGATTTTATGGCTCCCGCTGCTTTAAAAGATCCGCAGTACCAGGCCCAATGGGGAGGTTGCGGCGTAAGGTTGAAAAATGGCTTAAATTAAATGGTGCTATTCTACTACGAGGTCTGTTTATTAGGCCGACAAAAGAAATGGCTTCTGGTAGTGAGGACGGGATGATGACCGAAACATGACCTAGCTCTCTATCTACAAATTATTCAATACATAATACTTAGTAGACAGAAAATACTGTATGCATTTTCGTAACTGCATTGCCATAGCAGAGGCCACAAGATGGTTGGAAAGGTCTATTCATGATGCAAAATGTGAGTTTTAAGTAGTTTGCTTTGACTAAGAGGACAGCCAAATGTTCATAAAAAATGAAGTAGGGCAACAGCCGCTGTCTGAGCTTTGAGCACTCTAGTGAAAAAAGTGGTTTTAAATGCTTTTCAAGCTCTTACTTGAATATGTCTTGGCAGCTTGTGAGTTTTAATTTAGTTTTATGCAAATGCATTTCAGTAATCACAGCACTTGAGTTCAGAAAATAACCCAATTATACTGGACGGAAGACGCTCATTGAAAAACGGCTTTAAGAATGTGTTTTTTCCTCCCTCCTGCTTTAGAGGGTCTCTCTGGTGTCCTACTTTCACCAAAGACACACCTCAGTCATTAGGGGCTCACTAAGAACTCATCTTAGCCAAGTCACCGTTAAGACGAATATATAGATTTGAGAGCATGTGAGCCCAGTTATGAGCCTCATTACAGGAAAACTAAAAAACCTGTTGATGACGAGATCGCGAGAAGCTGCGGCCACTTTCATTAAATCTTTAATCGATGAGATAGACGCAAACTCCTGAGGCATCTAGTGTGGATACGAACCCCTCAGCCAGCCTGCCTGAGGAAACACATTAATCAGAGACCGCTGGAGGGAGAGGGAGGGAGAGATAGTAAGAGAGCGAGAGGGAAGGATAGAGGGAGGGAGAGAGAGGGAGAGGGAGAGAGAGAGGGAGAGAGAGATGGCAGGCTGCTTTGGAGACAGGAAACGGGGATGAGATTGACCTGAGCTAGATTAGCTCTCCGCCAAGTTTATGGCACACAGGCGACGTGGAGCCAAACAGTCTCAGACTTATTGGGTGCAAAATTCACTGAGTCTGCTGTGTTACAGCTTTCGCATTTTCCATCGGGGGCACCGGATCAATAACAGGTTATATTTGCATGCGGGCAAAAATCTATTCGGCCAAAAACTTAAATGCATTTTAACGTACTGGCTTTAGTACATATTGACTGAAATGTGTGAGACGGCGACAGTGAGGTTTTTAGAATTGTAGAGCAGGCAGGGAGAGCGTATCTAGGAAGCTGGACTGTATGCGATATGACCTTAAATCAACAACTAATTGAACATTTTACCTCAGTTACGATTAATGAGCTGTTGTTTTTTTGCCCTACAGTTCACAAGCAAAGTTTGCACAGTAAATATGCTGTGTTAAAGTTGAGTCATGTGACAACACACATTTAAGGGGACAGGAGATGACCACACACTGAGAAGTGTTTGCAGAAATCTTTTTACAGTATTAACAGAATTTTTAAAATGATAATCATGAGGAAGATTACGTGGATTAGATGTCCTCAAGATCGGTTTTGATTGATTTTCAATTTAATCACCCATCTCTACCATGAACACACACTGCCACATAGACGCAGACACAAATTGGCAGGTATTCCAGCGAGCATTCTACAGAAACTGTAGCCACTCTCCCACCTGTGCTTGTGCGTACTGGAGCCCTAAATGTTGGTGATTTGGTTCCACCATAGGTGGTGGGGGAATGGAGGTTTAGCACGATCCACTGTGACGTCTTTGTCACCCTTGACGTGATGATGTGCACAGCCAGCATCCTTAATCTTTGTGCCATTAGTATCGACAGGTAAGTATCTTTGGGATAATTGCACTCATTATCCTTCTCATTATCGACCCGGACGTGGCGCTAAGTGACGAGCGCTTGGTCCGAGCGATGGAGAGAGATTCTCAAACAAAACTGATTTCCTTTCCATTTCCCGCTCTGTAGATACACGGCGGTTGCAATGCCGATGTTGTACAACACTCGCTACAGCTCCAAGAGGAGGGTCACAGTCATGATCTCAGTGGTGTGGATCCTCTCCTTTGCCATATCGTGCCCCCTGCTGTTTGGACTAAACAACACAGGTATAGGCTTTACTTTCTGTTGTTTTTGTATGACCATTACAGCAGTCGTCAGTGTTTGGGAGTTGCTAGACTCTAATTTAAACCATTGTTGAACCATTGTTCAGAGTGAAAACAGACATTTTCTTGAGGCATGTGCAGTTGTTGCTTTTGTGATTTAAAACGTTTTCCCATTTCGTTATAACTTGCAGAGAGCCGTGACGACGCCTTGTGCGTGATTGCCAATCCCGCTTTTGTAGTGTACTCCTCTATCGTCTCTTTCTACGTGCCCTTCATCATCACGCTGCTCGTGTACGTTCAGATCTACATAGTGCTGCGGAAACGGCGGAAACGTGTGAGCACGAAGCGAACGCACCCGGGCACCGACATGACCTTGGGCCCCACGTTGAAGGTAGCGTACCTTCCTCAATAAGAACATGATGAGGTTAAATATGGCATCATGCAATAAATGGGTAGGAGTTCTTTCTTAAGTTAACTGTTATATTGTGCTTTACAGTGTGGTAATGATTTCGGTTTGATGGCTATTCACCATTCCACTGAATTAGAATTTTCACCATTAAATAATACATTACCGAACAACACGTTCCTGAATATTTTAACTGACCATTAAATCAGACCCTGGACAGTGCAGTGTATGTGACTGTAGAATGTCTAAAATGATTTCCTATTATTGATCCTTAGAACGTAAAATGAATCGATACCTGCCCTGCACCGAATGAAAGCTGACCCACGTTCTCTCTATTACCCTGGCACGTGTTTAATCCGTACGTCATTTTAAATAGAACACCCCCATCTGTGGAGCATGGTTTGGCTCTGGATACAATTTAATTTATCACGTTTTCAAGAAAGTAATAGCTTGTCTGCCCACCCTTACCCTCAATTATGCCGTCAGTGCATTATGAAAAGTTTACTGGCGGCTCATTTCCTCGTTTCCTTCAGTTTATTAGTAAACTTCTTCTCAATGGCGCCTCCCAGCCCATATTCACCCAACTTTGGCCAAATACGTCATTTCTACACCATGTTCTAACTTCATTTTGTCTTGATAAATGAACTGCTAAGATTAAGATTTTCAGCTCTGACAATTACAGCCAAGGCTTTAGTCTCTTTTGAGCCACATCTTGGGAAAATGAAATCCTCATGTGCAAATTAAACACATTTGAGGTGAGATCCTCAGTCCTACTATTACATATGAGAACGGCCAATTTTGCAAGCTCCCAAGACCAAAGTGAAAAATTCATTTGTTACGAAATATAAAGGTAAAATAAGTGTAAATGAGGTGTTATAGTTACAGTAAAAAATGACAGCCCGTAAGTTCACAGGATAGGCTCCGGTCAGTGTTGGGAAGGTTACTTTTAAAATGTATTCCACTACAAATTACAGAATACATGCCCCAAAATGTAGTTTGTAACGTATTCCGTTAAGTTACTCAATGTGAGTAACGTACTCTAAATACTTTGGATTACTTAATATACTGTCATGCTTTTTACAACTACATGACTGTAGCAATCACATCCTGCAAATTCTTGTTTGTTTTTCTCTACCAATTGGCTGTTAAGCCCAAATCTCCCTGAATGGACAATATACTGTTGAGGAGCAAAGACGAAATTTCCAGTAAGAAATGCATTCCTGCCCGGGCACTGCTGGCTCTGTTGTGCTGGCTCCGGGTCCATTGTGTAACTGACGCCACTAACATTAACAGGACGCTTCCATTAGAGCCTCTTATTGCGTGTTTTGTTTGGGTTTCCAGCAATGCGTGGAATTACCAAAATTAGAGAGGGGATAGAGAGGGGTAGCCTAACATATGAAACAGGAGAAGACCACCGTGTAATCCATTTATTTCAACAAAGTAACTGTATTCTAATTATCACCTATTTAAACGGTAACTGTAACGGAATACAGTTACTCATATTTTGTATTCTAAATACGTAACGCCGGTACATGTATTCCGTTACTCCCCAACACTGGCTCCGGTCCCCCCGCAACCCCAGTTGGGATTAAGCGGTTCAGAAAATGAATGAATGAATCTTTCTACTCTCAGCCCATCAGAACGACTTCAAGATTCAAGATTCTTCATTTGTCACATGCAAATTATACAGGTACAACATGCAGTGAAATGTGTGCTAATCCACTCTTTTGACTGTGCAATTTAGGCAAAGAATTAAAAAAATAATAAAAATAAAATAGAGATACAATATACAAACTTAAACTTAAAATAAGAAGATAGGGGAATAAAATAAGATAAATAAACTATTTCTTATATTACAGTAAGTTTAACCTAAGTACAAAAAACTGCAGACGGATAACAGGTGCAATGAGACTGTTTTTAAAGTGCCAACTTTGTGCTGTTCTCTTCGTCTCTTTCAGAAATGTACTCATCCTGACGATGTGAAGCTCTGCACCGTCATTGTCAAGTCCAACGGGAATTTCCAAGTTAATAACAAAAATGTGGTGCGTCAGTGTTCTCACCCTTTCAAAGAAAACCTCGGCCCGGGGCACCTTTGTTGTCAGGAATCTGCCATCCCCCCTCATTTACTTTTGACGACTTGTTAATGCACTGCCAGAGTCTTTAGTATCAGCCATAAGCTTTGCCCAGATTGGCATTAATTTTTTTAAGTTACTTTGAGAGCACCGATCCACAGTAGTTGATTATGAGTAAAGGAGTGAATGCAACCACAAAAAAGGGAATGAACTCTGTCTGGGGTTGTGGATCTTCTAGATTTTTTTTTTTTTTGCAGTCGATCAAGGTTTTATCCCATAGGTAACATCAAACACTGGGCATCTTCCCTAGATCTCTCCTTTAATGCAGACTTTTCCAGTTTCCACTTATTACCGTGTACTATTACAGTAAGCAAAAAGATTATTAGATAAAGTGACTTATCCAGTCAAGAGCTTTTTAGCCAACATTGTGTGCCAACATTTCTGGGCTAGTCAGCGAAAGATGCATTTTGAATCATTTAGCAAACTGAACAGCATCAAACTATATATAACAATAAACTAAAACATATAGTTGTGAACACAGCAGGGGAAAATGGCTGTTTTAGTCATTTTTTCTGCTGTCAGTAGTGCTACATATTGAGTTTTCAGGGATATACTGGCTGTTAAGAGGTTTCTATTTATTGATTGTGTAATTCATCCACATCATTTATAAAAGTTCCTTCTCCATTACTAAGCCCCATTTGGTCTGCACATTGGGAAACAACAGTAGCATATTACAGATGGAAATGCTTTCTAGAAGTGTCATCAAGATTTAATTCTAGACCTTCTGGTAATTCTCTTGTGCATGAATTAATGATGCAACATCACAGGTGGGCAGGAAACAACTGAGCAGCAAATGGTCCACTTGCTTATTGCATTCTCACTTGGTGGGATGATGTATTAAATATGCGATTCCTATATGGAGGAATTCAAAGGCTCCAAATTAAGGATAAAAACTGACACTTTAGCTCAGTGTTTTTATCTCAAATGGTTTTGCTCTGAAACTGTGTTAATATCAATTGTTGAATATATTTCATTCATCATCTGAAACGCTTAATCCCACCTGGGGTTGCCGGGGACGGGCGCTAGGCGGGAACCAACCCTGGGCAGGCACAAACACACCACGGGGCACACACACTCTCACAATCACACTCACAGTCACACCTTAAGGGGCCAATTTAGAGTAGCCGATTAACCTACAGTGCACGCTTTTGGACTGTGGGAGGAAACCGGAGCATCCAGAGGAAACCCACACAAACACGGGGAGAGTTCCACACAGAAAGGCCCTATGCAGAAGCTGCCCACTGCTCCTTTACAGATGGGTCAAATGCGGAGGTCACATTTCGGCGTAGTGCACTGTGTGCCGTGGTGTGGTGTGTTCACAAAGACCAAAAAATTACTCACTTTCAGTGTAATATCTCATTATCTCATTAAGTCGATAAATTGATGTGAGACTGCCATCACGGCCTTTGAGAATTTCACCAGATTTCACCCTCTTCTTCAGATTTTCATAAAGGAGGTGGCAAACAACGGCGACGACATCCAAATGGATGAGGTCACAAACCCAGATCCTCCGAACCCGAGGGCGCTGGAGCAGACCGGTGTGAATCAGCACGGCCCACTGCTCACCTCCACACACAGTGAGACAGACGTGGCAGCTCCCGAGACCTCGCTCAAACCGTCGAGAAACGGGAACACCTTCGACGCCTCCAGAGTGGCCAAAGCGTTCGAGACGCAAGTGTCCCCTGGTGGCAAAATGCAGACGTCTGTCAGATCCTTCACCAAGCGCAAAATCTCTCAGCAGAAAGAGAAGAAAGCGACCCAAATGTTGGCAATCGTTCTCGGTATGTGCATGTCCTTGCCTTGGTAGTTAAAATTTCACAAAATGCAGATGAAGGCAATAAATGGTTTTTTTGGTACAGCATCATATGATTTATATACATTTTGATTAACATACAGTATATATAAAAAATTTGGTGCTTGCCAGATTTTGAGTCAAAATTAAAGAATAGTTTTAAAGGAGCAGTCAGTAATTCCTCCATTTGAAAAATCTCTTATATCAATGGACAATTCAAAAGAATGTTTCTTTATTTTACAAAAATAAGTGTTAAGATTTGATCTAAGTAGTGCAATACAAAGTTGAACTTTCCCTCTTTTTCTTTTTTTCTTGTTTTAAAGGTGTGTTTATCATATGCTGGCTGCCCTTCTTCATCACCCACATAGTTAACACGTACTGGCAGGTTCCTGCAGAACTCTACACAGCGTTCACCTGGCTGGGATACGTCAACAGTGCTGTCAACCCCATCATATACACCACCTTCAACATCGAGTTCCGTAAGGCTTTCATTAAGATCCTGCACTGCTGAGATTGGACTTTATTCACTATAAAGACACGCTTCAACTACAAAAGTCCTCCTTACATTAAAAAAAAATGGAGGAGCTACAGCTTGGGCTCATTTTTGAAAACGACTGTGAATTGTACGAATGTACATAAAGTGATGTATGTATTATAAACTCAAGCATTGTTTCTGGAGTCTTATCAAAAATATCGACACGCTCCCGAATGCAGGCTAAGGCACTGTCTTTTATCATTAAAGCTTGGCAGTATTCGTTTGATTACTTAAATAAGCAAATTATAGATGTTCAGTTTTCTGTTATTTATGCCAATATGTTCAGCAATGACAAAAAAAAGCCATGCAGAGGACAGACAGATGTTTACAGCTTGAGAGCAAAACAATACCCTTTTTATTAGGAATTAATAGTCTCACTTTTTCTGACAAAAAGACAAAAGAAACTATTTTCAACTATTTTCAGTTTATTGTAGTAAAGCAATATGCACAAGTCCATTTTAGTATTCAAATAAGAACAAGAAATGTTAGCTACAGGTGGTAATATTGACTATTCAGTCTCTAGCATTGCTATGGAGATTTATTCGGGCAACCTTGATAATTCAGAAATGGTTTATTGCACAAAACTGTAATATCAGACATCAAGGCAGCCAAGGTCAGTGCTGAACATGGCCTGCAGTGTCCAGCCCTTTAGCTCATCAGTCCAGTTGGAAAAAAAAAAAACGTTTGTGGCCGTGCAGTTATAATCCAGCACTCCTTATACTTACTGTTTTGTAATAACTGCTAGCATAAGGTGTCCTTGCTTTTTATGACATCCGTTGAATGTGATGAGCCTGCTGTGGAAACGTAGCGCATGTTATGTTCTCATAAAATGTATGTGGCGCCATGACGGGGGCTGATTAAATAACTGTCCGTAAAAAATAAAAGAAAATGTAATAATTAAATAAAACATACTGTAAAAATGAAGCTTGTTCAGAGCTAAATATTGGGTTCAGTCAGGCATGTTACGTTCTGCTTTAATTGTGATTTTATGAAGCATTGTCAGAGCCGGTTTGCATGGTGCCCAAGGGCCTTGATGTGCTTGTGTTCGCTTTAGGCAGCACAATGTCATCAACCTCATGGCAATCGACCTGCACACAAATCTGGTCTGCACCGCAAAAACACTGATGTAAAGAAGACATGGCCCATACAGGTGCCCATACATCTCTTTTTCACGTCCATCTCATTTGTGGGACGATAAAAATACATTTGTATGATATTTCTGCATTGCAGAAAGGTATGTGAATCACCTTCATATTTCCTCCCACAATCTTTATTATTGCACTGGCTTATTTGCCTTGACCCGTCTCCCTTGTTCCTGTCTTTTCAAAGCCATAATTGGAAGATTATCTGCATGGTCTACATGCCACCACTGTGTCCGGAGATCACCTGAAATGATTCACAAGCAAATCAACTGCAGTAAAAAGTTTCAGTTTTGGTGAAATTATGTAGGAAGTAGAAGGTATAACAGCAACGCTTGAAGACGTGTCACTGAGAAAGGTACCAGAGAACAAGAAGCCTTTATACGCTCTGCCAAACTCAAACCTGCTGCTAATCCTGGGTTTTAACACTTGACTTCACATAATGTTATAGCTGATCGATGTAAGCAAGTATTAAGAAGACGCGACAAATTCTGATTTCGCCAAAACCATGAAATGTTATGAGAAGTTCATTGGAAGATATTAGTGGAGATCTCAGATCGTAATCTGTGTGAGTAAAAGACTGGAATCCTGCAGAGCTGTGGAGTTCAGTGTCACCGTTTAGACCTCAGTTATTAATCGTCTTAAAAACTGCTTATCTTTTAAGTCATTAACATAGTTGCTTAGTTGTAGAGGCATCTGCCAGCTATCTATTCCCCTCGCCGACACATAGCCATAAATTTTGCTCCTTATAGAAACAGCTCCAGCCCCAAAAGGCCACCTACTGTTAGTGCCCATCTGCCCCTATGCCACCCTCTCGGGTTCCAAGGGCACAGTTCCAGCCAATACGATTTTGGTGATAATGAGCGGCTACTTGGGAAATGAAAGGAAAATTGCAGTCATATTAACACTTGCATTTTTTCTCCTCCTCAGTTGCAGCAAGCACCTGCTTCGGGCTTAGAATGGTGTCAGAATGGCGTGACAGGTTGAATTCCACACATCCGCTGCAGACAGGAGAGAGAGAGGCCTGTTCCTAAGCAGGATAAGACTTTTTTTCCTGCTATCTGGCTTCCACTGCAAGAAAGGATAAGCTGTAGTGTGGAAATAAATGATGGAATTATGTAAAAGAACATGTTCTCGCTTTGAAAAAGGAGAGCCGCCATTATATCGGCACAGTTCCGCTGGCTGTACCCCATCAAAAGCCATTGACGAATTTAAATCTCCAGAGTGGTTTTGGGATTAAACATAAAAGCACATTTATTTTCAGAGACAAACGTCATATTGCGAAATAACTAAATAAGTAAAAGATAAATATGTACTCAGAGGCCCTGGTTTCAACTAGAAAACGATTCACCACAGAGTGTAGAATTTAGATTTTAGCAAAGTTGGCAAAGAAACCGATGAAAGCCACTTTGCTGAGAGGAGAGCCACACGAAACCCTCGCCGATAAATAGTCATTTTGAAAATTGCAGACTGAATTGCAGCTCTGGCCCGCACTATCAAAACACTCTACAGCGCTGAAGCAAATTGAAGGCCGGACGGAACGATGGATTCGCTGTTTGACAAACAGCGCTCAAAAGCTCTAGAATTTCTTGTTTGAAAGGATCCAAACGAAGTTGCTCAGGCGGAAAATTGGGGTAATCCTGACTGGCCAGGTACTGCAGGTAATGGAGTGTAGCGTGAGAAAGGAATAAATCTGTTGGTTAGGTGATATTTCTGTCAATTTTTTGATTCTTGAGGAGCATAAAAAGGGGGAAAAAAATGTTTTAACCAGAAAAGAATGGGAAGCGAGTTCTTCATCTCTCCACCAGCCATGCAAAACCAATCTAAGCATCTGTTTAGCCGATTTCAGAGACCATTTGGAATTATTATTTCCTCTTGGAGAACAATATCGGCATGCTGGCACTTAAGAGGATGAAGTCACCGTGGTGAACCGCATCATCAAATCGCCTGTGGAGCCAGGAAGGAGGAGGCGGAGGCGGATGGAGGATGCTGCGAGTGCTCCCACGGTGTGGCGGCTGTAATCACATGCTCAGTGAGGCTCGCCCCCTTGGAGGCCCACTATATAGACAATTAAGCCGGGCCAGCTGAGCCTTGGGCAGGTGCTGTGTTTGTGTTTCTAATGTGTTAATAAGAGCGCTCCCGGACCGCACCCGGCACTTCGCGTCAACCCAACTGTGTGCCACTCATTCGTTTAGCACTTGTATGCTGTCTTGAATTACAAATCGAACCAATTTGTTTACCCTGCTGGACAATCGTTGGAGAAAATAGGATTGATTCATTGTATTCTTACCCCGCTGATCTATAACACCAGAATAAGCATCGATTCATGCAGTTTTCAAAAAAGGTTGAATAAAAATATGAAAAGAAAAAACATTTAATTAGAGCTCAAAGTTATACACTTGAAAGTTGCTTATGTGAAAACTCAAAAATCCAGAAATCATAAGTTTTACCCTGGCTTTAGTTGCACTACCTACACCCCCGGTAGCTCCTCTCAAAGTGCTTTGGGAAGGTTATACGTTTTTGGTGGGAGATCAGTGAAGCAATTTTCTTTCAGCTATCCCATCATCTTTTTGAAACCCTCTCAAATATTAATCATCAGTCTTAAATGATCAAGAATAGTCAGATCATATTTGATATCATCTGTCTTTCCAAAGAGACCATGAAATTCAATTTAAAATAGAATACCCTATTTCAGAGAATAGAAATCATATCAAAGCTATCCGATTATTTAGGCCAAAAATATATTCAGACTAAAAATCAACAAGTTAATGCAAAAGGGGGCTAATGATACCAATTCCTCAGAGGAAACCTGTACCATTCTGCAGTTTCTCAGATTATTCTCATGCCTTAACACTGCAACGAATAGTTTTTTACCTGTTGGCACAGTAAAGATCTGCCCATACTGTGGAACTTAATGGAATATTTAACATAAATGGGCTTATTGTTATAAACTGAAACTTCTCTTCTTCAAAACACACAAAACAAAGCACACCAACGTAGAGTAAAGGGAGAGACATACCTAAATAAGAACTAAATTCAAACACAAAACAGATGCAAACGCTAAGCTAGCTAAATGTTAAGGCTGTAGATTAACAGAACAGGGTAAGCTGGAGGCAGGAACTAAAACAGAACCAGTAAACAAACAGGGAAGGTTAAACTAGGAACAAAGAACTAGGCTAACCCAGGTGTAACTGATAATAAGGCTAAACTAACTAATTAGGGTTAGCAAGGGGCAGGACAAAGGGAATTGATTGACATACCACACAACATATGCAAGATAGGACAGGGGTGCCCTCGTGTGGCCAGCTGGGGTAAAGTTCAGGGGGAGACAGGACATAATGTATTTCTTTAGGCCCGTAAATCTTGTTTTGCGAGAGCTTCAAGTAAATGTCACATAGAAATTCACTGCAACATAATGTTCACAATATTGTATATTTATTATTAACAAAAATAACATTTAAGAGAGTTTATCATATAAAATACAACATACACATCACATGAAAAGACAAAAAGCCAAGTGGTAACATATTGGAGCTATTACAATATCACATCTCTGAATTGTTAGTACGATGGCAAAAATGATCAGGTCCCACATTTGGTAAGGGCACACAGAAATGTATGTAGCATATTTTTTCTTTCGCATATTTTCTCTTTTTGTGTCACTAAGAACAAAACCTACTGCAGCTTTATGCAAGGTCTCACTGCAGTTAAAATTATAGTCCAGGTATTACACACTCAAGGGAAGCTTGGAATAAATAATTGACATCTTTTACCTTCCAGGATCTTTGCATTAAAACATTCAAACACTTACAATTAAAACTCAAAGTTGAAAAATACTATATGTGCTGCAACTTTATGTTTTATAAGTGCTCTATGAGAAGCAGCAGTTTGGTGGACAGCATATCTTTCTTACTCTCTCTATCGCTATATCTATGTATTATTATCTCTAAGCATACCATACATTAGGGAATAAATGTGACGTCAATGGTGTCGCTTTAGCATTTGACCAAAAATAAAGTTCTATCTCTCTTGAAGTCTGCCGTCTGGGCCACACTTCCCTTGTGTCTCAGTGGAATCGGCTATAATCTATATCTGCGGTGCTCTTTTGTGGTGGTCGTTCCAGTGACCTACAGGGAATATTTCTGTATAAATACCGCAGCTGGGTAACAGCATCACGAAAGATTTCACAGCTTCAGCTTCCGCCTGTCAGTGCTAACAAAGTTATTAGTTATTATCTGTTAATAATCACACCTCTTTTAAACCCCAGGTCTTTTGAGAAATTTCCACTTCGGTTTCGATGATAAATATTCATAAATTTGCTGATGGATGTGGGGGCTGGGAGAGTGGATTAGGAGTTTTCTCTGTGCAATGTTGTGAGGTAGCTAATTACAAGAAGTGATGCTACTAACTTAACTACTTTTTTCAGTAGCGAAGCTACTTTCAGTACATTTAAAATAGTACAACTTTGTGTGGTGATGTGTGGAATGGAGTCCATCTTGGCAAGGACGGAGGCAAGAGTTTGTGACTATGAAATGGCTACTTTTTGTCTGTAGCTTGTAGTGTAGCTAACTACTACAAACAGTAGCTTGGCTGTAGCTTAGCTGCTTTTACTCAGAACTAATTTGTAGCTTGAAAGGCTACCATTTAAACGTAGCTTCCCTAACACTGTCTGTGTGATTAAACTCAGTTTGTTGAGGTTCTACGCCTCGCCCCCAGTGTGTTTGTACCCGTTGTTGACTAGACTTAATTAATTATGTCGTGATGATCAAGAGCAAAGGCTGTAAACTGCTTTCAGCCGAGCGGCAGCTGACAGATCAGGGTCATGTAGCTTAGCGTTTCCCTGCAGCTGTGTTCAAGTGCTCAAAAATGTTGCTTTGCTGTACAATAAGGTATGCTGTACCGTTAAAATAATATTATTTTAAACAGGTCACTAAGTACTCTTTCAAATGCAGATTAAAGAAACCGTATTTAATTGTTCTGACAGTCATTTTTAAGAGGAAAAGGAGGGAATTAGGGTATAAAAACCATCTCGTTGTGATGCAACACTTCTGAACTGCCATGCATCATCGCTGTCTGGCGGCACTGCAGCCCAGCTGGAAAAAAATACATCATCTGATAGTGCAGCATGCAATAGTATAATAATAGTCGTCATGCTTTAGAGGAAGATGGGATTTTTTTTCTTTGTAAAATATTCAAAGACTTTCAATTAAAACTGAAGAGCTCACTAGTCCAACAATATGTGCTACAATGTTGTTTTTATAAGTGCTCCGTGATCACCACCTGTTTGGTGGACAGACTACAGAGTAGAGGTCGACCGATATAGGTTCTCAGGGCTGATATCGATACTGATTACTGCTAGTTAACTGGGCCGATAACCAATATTTGGAACTGATATGCAAAATTTAAAAATCTGCCAAATTTTTTTATTTTACAAACACCAAGCTCAGGTGAAACTCTCCTCTCTCCTCTTCTCCTTGCAGCTTCACGCTGCGCTCGTGTGTGAGTGTGGTGTGAGCGACAACAAAGCTTCATCGTTGGGTGGCTACTATTCCTGTGACATATAGCCAATCAGACACTGTTGTGGGCGGGGCATTAAATCAAGCAGCAAGTTGAGCGCAAACGGCACAGAGAGAAGAGACGGCAGTGGAGTCACAGTAGCGCACCTTGTAATTACTTAATATCGGTGATGCTCAAAATTAAATAATATACCAATAATCTGCTAAATGCCTAATATCGGCCCCCGATAAACTACCCGGTCGATAATCGGTCATCCCTTACTACAGACTGATTCTGTCTCAATCTGTTGATTTCTCTTTCAGTTTCTTTCTGTCTCTCTAACCTTCTCATTGTCTCTCTTTGACACACTGTCTTCCTGTCTTCCTCTTTCTGTCTCATCCCTTTTTGCCCCTCTCCATGTTTCTCATTGTCTCTGGCTCTTTCTCTCTCCCTCTCTGACCCTGCACTGCAGCTACTCTCCTCTCCTCTCCTCCTCTCCCGCTTCTCTCTCGTCTCTCCTCACGGCAGCAGGCTGTATTTCACATGCTTTACACCTCAGCTTCCACTAATGAACACGGAATCCGCTGCCTTATTGATTACCGCTGCTCATGAACGCATCGCAACCTCCCTAACATCAGCACCAGCTACACTTCACTTCCTTCTGCCTGTTTTAAATGTTGATTTTTCAACATCAGACTTTCAGTGCTTCAAGGCTCTTAAGTTTAAAAAAGAGAGAGAGACGTCCATATCGAGGTTTTACAGTATAGAAATGGCAAATAATTAATAACAATTACAGAACCTTAAACTTATTTTTAAAGACTTGTGTGTTGTAAGTAGGGCTGGGCCATATATTGAGTGCCATGTCAGGATTGATATTTTTTTAATGCCTCATTTGAAAAATAAACTACCAAGATTAATTTCATATGCTAATCTCTTATATTCTATATAGCATTGGCATATAGCATAAACTGTCCTATAAAACCAAGTTATTCAAATGTGCTGTAGGTAAAAGGTAAAGAGGCCAAGCAAAGGGGAGGAGCCTGTTGAGAAAAGTGGGGAATGTTGTCAAACCAGCTGTGAACTCTTCACTGTGGAAGTGGTTTAAGGGATTGGAATGCCACCAATGGATTCTCATTCCTTCACGATGAGATTATTTCTGGGGACGTACTGAATCCGCACGTTACAACTTGTCATCAGTTTCATGCGATTACGAAAGCACAGAAGGACTCCCAGCCACGGTTATCGGCCAACAAAAGGCAGCATGGCAGTATCATACGTCACTGGGGAGGTGCCATTTCCTTCCCTTCCCTGCCAGCTACCTGTAGATGAGGGCGGCTTTTTTCTGTTTTGTTTTGTTCAGTGAGCCATCACATTATGAAAATGTCCCCGTGCCGAATCGATAAAAATATATTAGAAGATCGAGGAAAATAAATCAGCAAGGCGGCGGGCGGAAAGTATACGGAGAGGGACGGAATCGATAGCAGGGATCGATGCTGTCCCCCCACCTCCATCCTAATGTAGTTATCTTTCATTAACTAAGGCTGGTTTTCTGTAGCTGTGTTTCTTTACAGGTTGTTATTGCATTAGGTATTAGCAATTTCTGTAAAAACATATCGACTGAGTTCAAGATGCACATCTACGAAGCCCCTAAAACAACAAACGGCCAATATATATTCTGATGAAGAGCTGCATGAAATTTGTATTCATATATATTTTTGACTACAGCTCTCGTAAAAATCTCATGTGCAAGCAAAAACATTTCAAGAGCATGCTAAAAGATCCTGTGGGCTCTCAAAAACATTTCTCTCGAATCATCAGCAAAACGTCCTCTAGCAAAGGTAGACACTTTTCTGTGATATGTATATCGGATATTTCCATTATCCATTTCCAAGCAAAGCAGGCAGATGAGCGTCAAAGGTTTGCCTACACGCTGTTCAGCAACTGCACAATCTCCTCATTGCCACACTGCTGCGCCAACTCTAAGGCCGTGCGTCCTCTGGAGTTTGCAATGTCTTTCTTTGCACCATTCATCAGCAGCGCTTTGATGATGGCTGTGCTGCTGGCTTGCACGGCCAGGTGCAGTGGCGTGTCCTGGTTCCCGTTCTGAGCATTAACGTCAGCCCCTCTTGTGATCAGCTGCAGGGCGCTATTGAAGGCACCATTGTTGCTGACTAGGTGCAGTGCCGTCCAGCCACCGTCTTCGGCCAGGTTGGGGTCGGCGCCGGCAACCAGAATGTCTGCCACCACATTTTCCTGCCTGTGTTGGCAAGCCAGGAGGAGAGGCGTCCAGCCGTCCTCGCCTCTGGCGTCCACTGATCCCTTGTTCTCCTCCAGCACCAGCACTGTCTCGGGGTGACCCTTGAGTGCCGCCAGGTGCATGGCGGTCCAGTTTTGGTGCGTCCTGACATCAGGGTCCTCGCCATTACTCAGCAGGTGCCTGCAGATGCCGGTGCAACCCCGGAGGGCGGCAAAGTGCAGGGCGCTGTAGTGGCGCTCATCCACGCTCTTCACGTTTGCCCCGTTCGCCACCAGTAACCGCACCACCCTGAAGTGCCCTTCTTCAGCTGCCAGGTGCAGGGCAGTGGCCTGGGTGTCATCCGTCCCGTTTGGGTCAGCTCCTTTGGCTAGCAGAAGCTTGACAATGCGCAGGTGACCGTAAGCGCAGGCCATATGGAGAGCTGTGCGTCCCGTACGGTCCTCGCAGCTATCCACGCCATCAATGCGTGGGAGCAAGTGGCGGACGACACTCTCATGGCCGTTCTGACAGGCCAGGTGCAGCGGTGTCCAGCCGTCCTTCTCCTTGACATCGGCCAAAGCCACGTTGTCTAGCAGGAGGCGGACGGCACGGTCGTCTCCGCTCTGCGAGGCAAAATGCAACGCTGTCCACGAGTCTCGGTCTCCCAGGTTGCAGTCGGCTCCGCATTCCAAAAGCAGGGCACAGACCTCGTGGAATTTCTGGTGAATGGCGACAATCAGGGGCGTGTAGCCTTCCACACTTTGGCAATTCACCGTAGCGCCAAGATCTAACACCAAGCGCACGCTGTCGACATCTCCGCTGGCCGCAACATGGTGCAGCAAAGTGTTACGGTCGGTGAAGAGCATTGAGACATGCTCTTTCCTTACCAGCTTCTTGAAGGTTTCAAAATCTTTCTGTTTCAGGTAAGAGTGGATGCTTCGAGGTGCATCACCTGCATGAAAGAAGTGGGAAAAGACTTATAACTACAACAGAAAGTTTCACGGTAATTTTAATCAATCAAATATCAGTTAAGAATTCAAAACCAACCTGAAAGTCCAACAGGTACGTCAGCTGATGACTAAAAAAGCAAAGGTATACAGAATACTTTTTATTAAGTACTATCGTGAGAGACCAAATACAGTATATTTTTTAAATGGTCAGCACATGATGTCTTTCTATTCTTACAAAAGGGTAAAGCTCAGCACATGTCAAAGAGACAGTAATGGAAGAGATAAAACCCTCTAAAACCCTTGACTGCTGACGGTGCATCACACCGACCAAACATCACTTACCCCCCTTCGTAAGGTACAGAGGACCGATTTCAGTTTAACTGACTTGTTCTCCTTGCCCGGAATCATGTCTGGGATTTTCAGGAGATCACTTAAGGCTTCCGTCTCCCTCACCGTTTCTGTGGAGAAACAGAAAATGTTGCTGGGCTGAACTGGGCAGAGGGCACCGTGGGGAAAAAAAAGTATTCGAGCAAACTCCTCCATAGTTCAGTTTGCTCTGACAGACTTTAATTTGCCTCAGTTTAACTCTGCTGGAGTTCGATTCGAAAAATCACATTCATTAGGGCCGGAAACACACAATTTGGCCTACAAATGATTTGCGGGCTACAAGTTGTGTGTTTGCGTTGAGGGGTTTTAATCAAACCCTGCTTAACGAGCAGGACATGAGCACGGCACTGAAGGAGCAACCATGCTAATCACAGCACTGTTTTTAAAAAGAATTTAATCGCCTTCACTCATTATGCAGCGCCGCACCAAAATGAGCGGAATCTTATTAGAGCAGTTTAACGCATGAATGCCAAGGAGGATGATTTGTATTCATAAAAACAGACGCTAAATCAAATTCCTTAATGAGATCTTTTACTAAGAACTTAATTAGAAATTTCACTAAAGGTGACCCGCTTGTGATATAGTATGGAAGGAAGATTCGGCGTCTGTTTTCTTTGCTACGATCTCAAAAGACAAATCAATGTCAAGAGCGAAAATGGAAAATGTAGCTTGGCGTCAGTTTGGTTTGTTGCTGAGACTACATATTCCTTAGCTTCCTCTTTGGAGAAAGTCTAAAACAAACACAATGTGTGCGTTACCGGAGAAGGCAGGCCTCTGGCTACAGTCCTGGTGCCAGCATTGTTGCATTATGTCAATCATATCTACACACTCCTGAGGCTTGTCGTCTGGGATTTTCTCCAAGCTGGGCCGTTTGCCAGATGACACCCTGATCAGTATTTCTGTCATATTCACTCCTGAGCCGAAGAGAAGAAAATCGATGTCAGCAACGTGCAAAGTTACACAATATTTTCTTTGATTCTTTGATTCTTTAACGCCCTTATCACCAACGTCACTTGCTAAGAAGACACAGACATACCGGAGTATGGCCTCTTCTGAGTCAGAATCTCCCACATCACAATAGAGAAGCTGTTTTGTTAAGAAGGGAGCAGACGGGATGCTTAATGAGAAGCAGCACTTGCACGGCAGGGTTTCATCTTTCATGCAATTACATGATTATTAAGTCTGCAGACTTTCATATTCTCACCTGTAAACATCATATTTCGGAGATGGAGGTTCAGAGTTCTGGGTGAAAGTCTCAGGTGGGACATAGCCGATGTTCCCTCTGGCTGTCAGCTGCTCGATGAAGGCCATCCAGTCAGAAGCTTCTTCCCATTTAACCAACCCAAAATCAGAGATCTTGTAGAAGAAAAGAGGCAGAAAATTTAAGCTTACTCTGAGACTGCGAAAAAAAATACAAAGATTGTGTATGAAATCTCACTATGAAATGTAACTGCTCCACCTTAACGTGAAGATGGTCATCCAGCAGGATGTTGGCCAGCTTCAAATTGAGATGAAGCAGAGGAGGCTGCATGCTGTGCAGGAAGTTCATGCCCATGGTCACCTCATGGATCATCTGAAACTTCTTTGGCCACATCAGCACATGAGTGGTCAGCAGGTTGTCCAGAGAGCCTTTATTCATGTACTCCATGACTATGGCTTCCGGGTCTTTGCAAAGGCCGTAAATGGATATCAAGTATCTAAATTTCATCTTTCCCACTTTTGAGACTTGCAGCATGTTCCTAGGCAGGAATAAACAGGCATTGTTGTCGAATCTACATCAGAGCAATTGTCACTAACATACTCCCCAACACTTCATGTGAGGAATAGTGCTTGGAGACATTAGAGGTACCTTTACCAGTCTGAGAACTCAACTGGCAACTTTCTAAAAGTGAGATTAATTGTCATTGTGAAACACCACAGCACAGAACACGGTGCACCTCACAGAAATATGACCTCTGCATTTGACCCATCTATGAAGAAGCAGTGGGCAGCTAACATGGGCAGCGCCCATGGAGCAGTGCTTGGGGATGGTACCTTGCTCATGAGTACCTCAGTGGTAACTTTACCAGCAACCTTCAACCCTAGCCGTTACACAATCAACTGCCCAGGCCCACAGGGATTTTTTTGGGAGGGGATTACAGGAACAATTCTATACCAAGTACCACTTTATATTTGTCGATTTGCCTGTGAGGCCAAGTCCAAAGCTAACTTATTTATGATTTGTAGAGCAGTGTGTAAAAGCGTTAAGCAAAGCCTGGATTTCTTAGATTTTTCAGCTCATGAGGTGACCAGTCCTCTATGACAGGAAGAGCAAGTCCAGGGAGGAATCTCTACCCGGTACACTACCACTTCTCCTAATTTATATACTGTATAGACAGTATACATAGAACTGGGCAAACATTTTGAGGTCCCCCTTATTTCTTGATATTTAACTTCCAGAGAGCATTCATTCACTATCTGAACCACTTAAACCCTATGAGGGCCACAGTCCATCCTGGAACTTTGGGCACAAGGCGGGGCCCAACCCTGGGCCAGTGCCAACACACCACAGGACATACACACGCATTCAAATGCACTCATGTCATTTAAATTTGAATAATACTAGGGGTCTCACAGTTCACTTAAATTCCAATTCTTGGGCTCACGATTCGATTCAAAATCAATTCACGATTCATAAGCGAGTCACAAAACGATTCATGATTCAATTTTTTGAGTTTCTTTTCCTGTTTGACTGTGGCAGATCAACAAAAAATCATAGTGAATCAAATGTAGTTTACTAAATGTAATGCATATGAGCGCATACTGACTTCATGCTCACGTGAAGGAGGTCTATCTGGGCAGATTTCGACATTGCGCCATCTATAGGATTGGTCGATTAAAAAAGTGGGGAAAAAGTAAACTAGTGCCTTTACGTTAGTCGAAAATAGATTTTTTGGGGGAATGCATGAATCAATTTTAATTCGACAGAGAAAGAATCGCAAATTAATTTTATTTTTTTGCGCACCCTTAATATTTACATGTATGTTTGCACATAATATGAATAAATCACTACAACTGTTGTCTCATTTTCCAAGCAAAAGGTAAAAATGAGAGGAGGTTCATGACCTTTGCACAGAACTGTATATGCAGACCTATGTTAAGGTTGAAATGAAGTGTATACGATGAGAATAAAGGTCTGAGACTTAAATTTGGTCACAGAACTACCAAAAAACCAGAGTTCCTGTATATTATTGTCATACATGATTAGGAAGCCTTACTTGTAATCAGCTGAGTTAGAGAAAGTCTTAATGGCGCATTGCTCCCGCCACAGCTTGAGCTTCCCCTTGTAGACCTGGCCGAAACTGCGGTCAGACACTTTGTCCCAGTCCACCTCAAAGTCGTCCTTTTTAAAGTAGGTGAACCTCTCCAGACTTCCATAGCTGGAGCTGTCCGTTTGAGAAAATTTTTCAGTCATTATGTATTTTCCCTAAACGGCAAATGCTCTAGTCCTCCTGCATTGGCACGTTCCAGTAAAAGAACTACGCTTAATGCCCAAACTACTCCTGCTTTCAGGGAGGAGTTTGGAGTATCATTTGTTTAAAAATGCTACGCAGCCAGTTTTCTTAACTAGACATTCAGGTGAGACTGCATAGGTTTCATTCAACTGAGTGCTTGGCCTGCTGGTGTCAGGTTTTAAGATAAAAGCAAGACAGAAATTTTAAAACAATGATGTTTATATAAAACTCAAGCAAAAAAGAAAGTTTTTGTGTCACTGTGCATTTATTCTTGTTTCTGTTAATTGGAATATTTCATTACTTGACGTGTAATTGTGAAATTCTGTAAGTGAGAAACTTCAATGTGAAATTAAACAAACCTTTAGGTTTATAGAATATAAAGCATAAACTAGCATCACTTTTACAATTTATATATTCTTTAAAGAAAAGACATAAATCAATGTGCTTTGTAGTTCAGTTATTCTTCTATATTCCATCTGTATTTGCATATGTGATTAAATATATGAGATAACAAGATAACAACACATTTGCCATAACTTGACCAACTTTTTGGCCAAAGGTATAGAGTCAGTATATGAGCAAACAGGAATACAATGTGGTTCTTCAACACTGGAATCCATTTCTTTTTTAATCCCACATCTTCCTCCTTAATTCATTGCTCACAATGTAGGACTCCAATGCAACTGGGTTCAACTGACTTGATGATGATTCATTCTTGATGATGCTCGTCTCTGACACCTAAAAACTAAGATGGAGCTTAAGACTAGCCACCCAGAGAGACTATTATGCTAAAGCTGTTGAAGCATGACCCAAATCATCAGCAAATACCTGCTGCCGTTCGTTCTCTGTTGACCTGAGGGCCAGAAGTACTTGCTTCCTATTCAAGAGCACCAAAGGCGTCTCGCTTAGCTGTGTTTAGGCACCGTGTTTTCTATGTTTTCGCTTTAAACTTTAAAGTGCGCCCCAAGTTGTAGGATCGTGTTAATCAAGTTTGTAAGAAAATTTGTATTGTATGAGATAAGAAAATCTATAATTAAAAGTAATCTCTGTAGGGTCTGATGTTTTCTACCAAGCATCCACAATTTTATTATCATTTACACACATTTAATAACTTGAGGTCCCACATTATCACTTTCAAGAAACACTTTGGCAATGCTGTCACTCCTTTACAATGGGGCCGGCGGAAAGAAATGACATTTCATTATAAGAAAGAAAGAAAGAAATGAATGGTGCTGTGGCTACATATTACTTTTTACAGCCGTGATATTTGGAAGGAAAGAAGTGCAAAGAAAAGGTCTTACACTTTCTACGCTTTAGTGCCATATGCTCTTTGATAGATTTAAATACATCTTAAGCCTCTTATGCAAGCAAATGTAAAGCTCATTAAAAGCTCAATTAATTTAAAATTTAACCCAGTCAGCAGCCCATCCCTTCTTCTTTCTCTTTCTCTTTAACAAACACACCTTTTTCCTTTAAAGTGAACCTGCCAGAATTTGTCATATGTATGGAATGTGCCCAGTGTCCAAGTTCGATCGGTGTTCATGAGTCAAAATTCTTTCGGTAGGTTTTTAACACTTTCAACTACACCAATATATTTAGTTTTTTTAAGGGATCATCTCCACCAAAAATTCCCACCAGCTACCAAAATCCAATTCGCCAGCGTTTGTAAATGTGGAGGTGTCTTTCGAGCGATTGCAGTTTAATTACAGCTCTTTTTCTCATTTAGACACTGTGGCTGAAAAATGAATAAAGACAAATCTCATATTATTGTGGATTCGTGCCAATACACACACATGTGCCTAGACACTGTGTGTGTGACTAGAGAGAGGAAGCCCACCCCACCACAAGGCACATTTCCATACTGATCTGCTTTGGCATCCCTCAAGTACTGCTGTTAATATTCACAATTAAAAAGAAGCCGACGATGAATGCCGAACTGATCAGATTGCGTGGCGTAATCTGTAATCTCTAATGCTTGTCTTCAATAACGTTCGGCCTCTCGTGTCATTACAAGAATGATTACAGGAACAAGAAGAGCTAATCACAGATCAGATTTTCCTCATCTGAGGAGTTGGATTTAACACGGGCCTCTTCATCAAGCGACGAAGAGCCTGCTCTCATCCTGGTGCCACTCCGCCAGCTGTGAATACGTTTTAATAGGCTCCAAATTCACTCTCATGTTGGAGTCTCTTACACTGTTTCACTGCAGCACACTCTGTAGGGGAGAAAAACATCTGCAGGCTTAATGTACAGATCTGCGATTGTCGCTAAGCGTCTCCTCCTTCCTTCTTTTGTAGTTTCATAGTTCAGGAATAAACAGGTACATGAGTCTATGAAAGTATCAGGAAAGACAAAGACATCGTTCTGTCTGGCTGACTACAGTGGCTTACATCATAGCAAAGGTCGGGCACGACATCACACTTTGAGCTACGGAAAAAATGAGCAGCCAGTCACGCGAATCGAGACTCAGCATGGACCTGTAAGAGGAAAGGAGCGGAAAGACAGATGTCCTGCCTGTTAGTGCTTCTGCTAAAAATATCATCAAATGTTTGCCGATTTGCTTGCTAGGCCGAGTCCAAAGCCAGTCCTATTTATAATCTGCCAGTGTTATTGTGATTAATTATTTGTCAATGCCTGAATGAAAGCAAAGCTTCAACTTCTTTTAGCTTAAGGCATGACAGGTTGTCTATCATTGGAACACCAAGTCCAGGAAAGAGTCCAGCACCTGCAGTGTCTTGACCTTTTTAGGTGATGTCTGTTGATCATCAAGAGAAGCAACGCAGCCACGCAAACGAGGGAACAGCCAGATACCGAGCCCAAAATCACCATGGTTTCCGCATCGGCGGCTGTCAAAAGAGAAAAAAAAAAGTTTCATAAAATAATAATCACCAAACGATCAGCTTGAAGGAACCCACAAAAAAGTGTCTCTAGAGTTTGATCAAAATCCTGATTACCTGCTCCCTGTGCAAGCGAAGACTCGTCAGTTTCTTTCAAAACAGGGCCGAAAGATATGCGATTTCCAGCGCTGCTGAAGACGATTTCATTATTCCTGACCGATTGGGTATTTCTTTGTAGCTGACAGGAAGCAAAATAAAAAAAATCATTTATATAGATGTTATGCTTTAAAAGTGAATTACAGCAATTACAGATCTCCTATGCCGCCAAACACTCAGAGCAGTAAAGAATCTTCACGCTCATGTTGATGGAGTAGAAGGGCCAGGAAAAAAGGTTGTAATGATCAAAAAAGAGGGAATAAAGTTGCCATCAAAAGAGGCTGAGTAATGGATGGTGGAAAGTCACACACGAGAGCTGGCGAGACCTGGTCGAGGAGTGATGAATGCTCTCTGGGGTCTTATCGCCCTCGGGGACAGAAAGGAAGACGAGACTCACCCGCTCACGCTCCGAGTGGTTCCGCAGACACACACTCAGATCGCAGTGCAGGTAGGCAGTGGAGTAGTTAATCATCTGGAAGAGACTGATGGTGAAGCTGGCCCTTTTTGACAGGACACTGGGAAGCAGGCGGATGCCTTGCGGATCGACCGGTAACCTGGAGGATTGCGCGGCAGACGAAGACGTTACTGGGGGGGAGATGGGGAACTTTGTACGTGACATACATGGCGAAACTAATGAAACCTGTCAAGTCACGAGCGCACCACGCGGGAATACGGACGGCATGCGTTTCCTGCTTTTATGTCAACAGAGCATGCCTCTGTGCCAAAAAAAAGAGAGACATCTAAAGTGTCTGGCGAAAACCACCTGCCCTGATCTACATTACAGCCTTTATAATGAGAGCTGATGCTCAGTGAACTTGCTTTCATTCTTTTGTACAAGCAAACTTGAAAAATGAAGGATTTATTATGACGTTATGTAACTAAACCAAACCACACAGCAGTGGTTTCTATTTTGGTTTTATCCTTGGCTGGCAATGCTAGTGGCTTTGGCACAACTTGGGCCGGGTCAGTTCTACCCACTTTACATTTACAATAGATGAACGTGACTCTTGTTCAGGGGTGCATTTCCCAAAAGCATAGTTGCTAACCTACATTAGCAACTAACATAGTGTACATTAGCAACTAACATAGCATACATTAGCAACGAACACAGTGTTGCTAACATAGTTAGCAATACATTAGCAACTATGCTTTTGGGAATCGCACCCCAGGTCAGACTTGTTGGTTGCAATCGGTCAGTGTGAAAGCACCTTTTCACTTATTTTACTGTTCAGCTCCATTTCAGCCAACACTGCCTCCACCTTAACTCATGCATGTGGAGTAGACACCGTGTACAGACAGAGATGAATACAGACACAGATAAGCAGTTTTGTTTGCAGTAAAGAAACCTTGCCTTAGATTTAATAAAATACTGAAGGTATTGAAACTGTGAGGAGCCTTTCCTTTCCCAGCTCTGTTCCTCTGTGATAAGGCCCCTTCAGCATGGGGAGTTATATCTCATAAGCAGCAAGAGTCCTGATTTACACATCGTGCCTATAAAAATGACAAACTGACTCCTTATTCTGGGGCCATTAAATAAAATTGGCCAAATTCAACAGTGGAATGATGCTAAAGAAGCGATTCATTCCTCTGTTCCTGCGGTTCACCTACATGGCAATCCCTGCACCACCCTAACACGCCTGATTTAATCTTAAACAGAAAGGCTAATTAGTCTGACACAACTTGTGTTGACGGCTGGGGGTCATTACGACATGCTCCAGGACCAGAACTGGCTAAAATACGTTTTAAAGCAGATGCTTTACCGGGAAAAGAGGCAGCAGGTGGTGTTGAACTCATCAACTGTGACAGTAGGCGACAGACAGCAGGACTTTATCTCCAGGTTCACCTGACTGTTATTTGTTTTCAGGTTGATGACGACATGCAGATTTCCTAGAGCAGGCACTAGATCTCCTGGCATGATATCTCTCTCCAGGTTGAGTCGCATCTCCGCCGTGTAGTTTCCACTGCCACAGATGTCATCGGAAATCTGGGCCAAGCTTTTGACATCAAGATTAGTCAAGCGTAAGTTAGATACAGCATTACATGTGCATAGAGAAAGCCACAGTTGTAAAGGCCTGACTCATCTACTCTGCTCAAATATACATACTTGCATACCATATGCACTACATTCTGCTGTAAAGTACTAAATGTTAGACGATATGTGAACTGCATGACTTTACACTTGTCCATTTTACAATATTATTACAATATTATTACAATACAATGTGATTCTTCATGCTCTGTGTGTAATGATTATTTTTATTTCACTCATTTTGATTAATAATTCTTCTTCTTTCTCTTTCAACTTTTCCCTTCAGGGGTCGCCACAGCAAATCGTCTGTCTCCATTTAGTCCTATCCTCTGCACCCTCTACCCTCAGACCAACTAACTTCATGTCCTCTTTCACCGCATCCTTTTTGGTCTTCCTCTCAGCCTCCTGCCTGGTGGCTCCATGTAATCCTTGTCTCTCCTCTGGAAATGTCCAAACCATCCCAGTCTGGCCTCTCTGACTTTATCTCCAAAACATCTAACATGAGCTGTCCCTCTGATGAACTCATTCCTGATCCTGTCCATCCTCGTCTCTCCCAAAGAGAACCTCAACATCTTGAGCTCTGCAACCTCCAGTTCTGCCTCCTGTCTTTTCCTTATTGGCACTGTCTCCAAATCATACAACATCGCTGATCTCACTACTGTCTTGTACACCTTTCCTTTCCTTCTTGCTGAAACCCTTTCATCACACATCACTCCTGACGCTTTTCTCCACCCATTCCAACCTGCTTGCAGACGCTTCTTCACCTCTTTTCCACTCTCTCTGTTGCTTTGGACCGTAGACCCTAGGTACTTGAAGTCCTCTACCTTCTTTACTTCTACTCCCTGTAACATCACTGTTCCACTTGTGCCCCTTTCATTTACACACGTGTTCTGTCTTGCTTTTGATTAATAATTAAAAAGTTAAAATTAATATTGTGAATATTAAGTATAATAATTTTATAATGACTTTTGCTAACAATAGCCACTAACCAATTTCAGCTGGACTTTAAAGGCACAACGTACAATCTTTTGCTAGCTAATTAGCTGGCATGTTGTTTTACATTTGACATATATAATTATTTCATACGGTGGCACGGTGGCACAGTGATTAGCGCTACCGCCTCACCGCGAGAAGGTCCTGGGTTCGGTCCCCAGGTCAGCTGTGGGGCCTTTCTGTGTGGAGTTTGCATGCTCTTCCTGTGTTCACGTGGGTTTCTCCAGGGGATTCCAGTTTACTCCCACAGTTCAAAAGCATGCAATACAGGTTAATAGGTCGTAAGGTGTGACTGAGAGTGTGAGTATGTGTGCCCTGCGGTGTGTTGGCACCTGGCCAGGGTTGGTCACCGCCTTGCAACCCCGGTTTGGATAAAAAGGTTCGGATAATGAATGAATGAATTATTTCATAGCAACTTAGTAATAGTAGCCAAACTATAGCTAGATAATTTCAGCTGTGGATTTAAACATGGCTTGTTGCTAATTAAAATAGCTAGCTTGCCATTGTAAATTGTATATATTAGTATAATTAATTTATAGTGACTTCTGCAGCTTGGCTAACAGTAAAATCCGCTAGCTAGCTATTTTTTTTAGCTCTGATTAGAATTCTGCATAATACAATAGATATCTGCTAACTTCTTGGTGTACTAGTGTCCATCCAGTTATAGGTATCTTCACCCCACATAAAAACTGGAAAGTATCCCATCCCACATACAGTTTTACATACAATTCTTAGGAGCAGCATGTAGTATGCTGAAGGTTGTAGTACAGTATGCATTTAGAAATATGGTATCTACTGGATGATCTTATCTTACATTTTATAAAATGTGTCTTTCAATGATGGCTCAATACTGGCATTACTGTAGAGCTGGATTTGAACCTACAACTTGATTATCCTTAGGCGAATATCCTACCACTAGGCCACCCTACCCATGCAGGCACGATCATCTAATGTGTTGCTGAGCCCAACAAATGTTTCCATAATTGCTTTTACAATTACAACTGTATACCATCTGTTTCTTTCAAAACAATTCAGCA
The DNA here is from genome assembly GCA_032718565.1 of Distichodus sexfasciatus. Taxonomy (NCBI): domain Eukaryota; kingdom Metazoa; phylum Chordata; class Actinopteri; order Characiformes; family Distichodontidae; genus Distichodus; species Distichodus sexfasciatus. Next base: position 2,319,852 of record JAVGVS010000019.1, on the reverse strand, counting down.
TCTTCGGTGTTCTGCAAACATAATAATTGTAAAATTACCCGCTGAGGAAATCGGGTGACGCGATCCTCACCCTCCTGCTCTTCACCGACAGGTCTGACATCAGATCAGTTGACTTCATGCTGCTTAACTCAAAGGGCGTGACGACGGACAGGCGACCTTCACTCACTTCCGATATCTGCAGTGAAGCTGTTTGGGGGGATTCTGTTCCCTTTATCTCTGGACCTGCCAAACTTACGTCAGTGTCAATGGCAAAAAATGTCGCCTCAGTAACAGGCAGTGTGGTCTGTGCAGACTGTCTCTCTATGGCATTCATTTCCACCGCGTCTGAAGATAGAGTTTGAGGCCCTGAGGTCCTTTGATGAGCTCTGTCTGTCATGCTTGATGGAGCTGACGACGGCGGGAGGGAGGCAGACTGCATTTTAATTCCATGGGAAGGAAGGGCGGAATTCATAGAGACAGTGGAGGGTGTGGGTGGCGGAGACGATGGCAGGTTCAGGGCTACATGCTTTACGGTTGAAACAGGAATAATCAATCGTTCTGTATTGTTCATGTTTTGTATTAGCACCCGGAGAAGATCTCTTGTGGACGTACTTTGGGTAATTTTTTGGGAAGTCGATATGCCACTAATGTCCTTCTCGTTTGAGGCAGCAGCCATGATGGATGCTGAGGTAGTTCGGAACGCACTTGCGTGATTAATCATCTGTCCAAGCTTTTTTGGAGTTTCAGCAGTAGTAAAGTAAGCCAAAGGTTGAGTTGACGGAAAATTCTCAATAGCAGCTGGTGAAACAGATGTGTTAATTTGGCCTTCAGTTTGCTGTGCATCCCAGGCTCGACTTTGAGAGGACGACACAGTGCTGTCTCTCTCAAGCGTCACAGGGGTCTCGCTCTTGTTTTGCATGCTAAAAGCATTCTGACTCTTTCGGCCTTGTGTTACTAGACTGGAACTTTTTCCATTAATAATCAATAACCCAGACAGGCTTGGTTGTGATTGCACTTTTGAAGGAGAGTGTGTGGAAGACACTCCTCTAGATTCAGATTCTCCTGCGTTCTTTTGCTCTTGTGTTCCAGTCTGCAGACTTACGGAAGTTGGTCGGTGTTCAGAATGACTTGCAAGCATTTCTCTATTGTGCTCATTTGCGGATATCTGATTTATCTGTATAATTCTATCAATTTCACCTGTTTCTGTGATTTCCAAAGGCTTTGAAACAACAGTCTGACTACTAGACTGAACTAAATCTTGCAATGAAGTGCTAAGCATCCCGTCCCCTGATGTCTTTTGAAGTGATGGCGGTAGAAAAAAAAGCTTCAGTTTATTCCACAATGAAGTGATAGACAAGTTTTTTTCTGCAGTGCTTTCTAGAAGAGTGCTGTTGAACGGATGAGCAGTAGAAGTTGTAGAAGACACACTTAGAAGCAAATCATGTCTTTTGTCTAACCCTGCTACCGTCCTGATAAGCTGTGCATAAGCAGGGTTTACAGAGCTATTTCCTGTCGCCGACCAGGTGTCTGTGGTCCCGGGTATCCTCTCCGAGTGTGAGGCCAGCAGTTTCTGATACACAGGGCGCTCTCTATTTTTGTTTGCAGAATGGGAACTTGTCAAGCTTTGCAATTTTTCTAAGCTCTGAGAAGGCACAGATGTTGAAGCAGACGCAGCGTGGCCCAACGGCGAAATCAATGAGCTTTCCTTTGGGTCTCTAGCAGACTGAAAAGGCACATGGCCGGGTTGACGTGATAGGGAAGTCAAAGGACTGCTTGTGAGGGACGGGATTAGAAGCTGTTTGACAGGACTGTAAGTGACAGTGTGACCTTCAAACTTTGGAAATACATTCTTTGACTGCCTTGGGAGAGGCTGGAAGTCAGTTGTGGACATTTTCTGCAACTGATCAGATTGGTCTGATGTAACAGATTGATGCATGTTGTTCGAGGACATGATCAATGCACTTGGGGTCAGCCTAATTAAAATCTTTCCATTGAGCGCTGTCAAATCCCTTCTACTGTGGGCAGATTCAGTCATAACTCTTCTGGCTATGGCAAATGGTGCAGAGCTGGAGGCACCTAATATCAATTTATTGACCAATGTGTGAAAATGTTCCGTTCTGTTATCTATTAGGGATAATCGGTCATAGATTTCTTCCCTCCGAGGATATGAAGAGCCTTCAGGCATTTGGAAAAATTGGCTGTTGGCAGATGAAATGTGCGGTGGGACTGTGAGAAGGCCATTTTCGGAGTGAGTGACATTTTTAACTTTGATTAAAACTGAGGGTCTGTCTGTGAACATTTTTGGGTGGATAGTTAGAAACTTGTACATCTCTTCATCTTTGCCCGGTGCGGAAGTCTGAGCTGTCTGGAAAGGTGAGTGAGCCGTCGTTACTACTCGTCCATCTTCACTCGTCAAACTATGACTTGCAGGTGTACTTTTACTTTCATGTCCTGCAACTCTTTGCAATAAGATCTTTGTCACAGGCGATGTTACTTGCAGTTGACCTAAAATTGCTACTGTGTTGAGAAGAGAATGACTTTGCACAGGGCTCGTGGTTCTTTGGTAAGTAATATCTGAAGGGCTGTAAAACTTAGAAGCGTGAAGTTTGTCATTTGTGTACACCCTTATGTTTGGGCTCACTGTAATGGGGAGCAACATTATTATTTCGTCCTTTTCTTTGATCACTTCTTGTCTAAATGGTTCCAATGTTGACGTGAAGTCAACATTAAAAATGCCACTGCGATGGGTCACAAAGCTTCGGTACTCTGGCTGGCTGTCTCTGAACATTTCCCTGGGTTCTTGGGCATCTGTTTTAACGGAGTCAGCCTTGTCATCAACATCTAAATGCGTTCCGTTCAGCAGAGCAGTCACAGCAGGGCCACCCTTTTGTTCAAAGGTCTCCTCTTTATCACTAACGTTGGACTCTGTGGAATTCGGAGGGTGTGTAGTTCCCGTTTTCCGAGCCCCATTTTCTTTCGTCCTTTTTTTCAGGCTTCCTACTGTCTCAAACGCCTCCCCAAGGTTATCAACCATTGCTGGATCAGTGGCTGATACCGTGAGAACGCTCTTCGCAGGCAAAAGAGTAATAGACTCGGTGACTCTTTGATTCTCACTGTTAAGAGCAGCGTGAAGCCAAGCAGCAATCTTTTCCCCGCCTCCGGACAGGCGAGCGGTTGCCATCACAGTGCCATTCATCGCTGGCCCAGATCCAGGCCCTGATGAGGTTAGAATCTGCTCCTCCTCTTCCTCCTGCACGTTAGAGATCAATGGAAGAGTTGCTCCAAAGATACGATGAGTACCCGAAATGCTGTCCATGCTCGAGGCAAAAGCACCAGAACCACGACCTGAAACCAAACCCTCTCCCCTTGTGCTACTTATGTCTTCGGCACTCGCGCCGTCTACAGCGGTTGAGAGAGGCCTTTCATCTAGTGCATGGAACAAATCTGTCCCTGGAGAAGTGATTAGGGCCACAGTCGGGTGTGGAGGGCTGCCATTGGAGACTTTTACATTGTTATGACCAGAGTTGCTTTGCTCTTTTGATGGTGGAAGAGTCATGAAGTTGCTTTCAATTGGCCGGTGGTGTTCTTCACTCTCACTAACTAACAATTCAACATGAAAATGCAGTTATAAGATACAGAATGAACATTTTTTCATCATAAAAACTCATCCCGCTGCAACCCTGGACTTATTTAGGATGTCGCCCTAAAAAAGACAAAACTACCTTTCCTAGAGCAGGATATTTTTTACAGAATAGCATTGCTCAAATCTTCTCTTATTTAATATGATATGAACATGCAAAATATTAAAATGTAATTAATTCACTTACATTTGCGATTTCATTTGCCCTCAGTGGTGATCACAAATTAACAACTTAACATTTACAACTTAATTTAACTTCCCACTTGCGCCCTTAATCTTTTAGTCCAAATTCCCACAAAAACACGGTACATACCTGAAAATCCATACACGAAAAATATCAAAACCAATTCCATGATTACCAGTGCTCTATCGTCACTAAATTAGTATGCAAATAAAACATCTTCTAAAGCTCTGATGCAATAAAACTGACCTAAAATCTCTAATTAATCCTGAGCAGCATGTATGTCTGAAGAGCCCTATGTGCTATTTTCCACGACTGATTACATCCTGAAAGCACTGCTTCCCTCTCGCCTCATTTATACTTAGATTAGATTACTGACACGTGAACAAAACAAAGTTCAAGTGGGGGGAGCAAAAAGGACCTCTGTGCGAACGTTTCCATTCATCACTCCTATTATGTGACTACTGGGTATTATTTTCCATCTGTGTCTTAGCTTGTGTGAGCTGCGATGATAAGCCAACGTTCACACAATCCATTATTAAACAGATCCATGGCCTGCCAGTTTTCTGGAGTCTTACTAATGAGCTTTTTTTTCCCAGATTGCAGTTCGACTGAGCCTGAGATTTGTTTAAATGTGTCCTCAGGCTTGGATCACCGAGAGCAGAGATACTCTGTTTTATAATGGTAGGGTTGCGATACCATGTACGTGGTCATCAACAACACAATTGACATTGAGGAAAGGTCAAAAAAGAGCACACTGGCAGTAAGCTTGTAGGTATGAACATAAAAGTTACTGACAAAAGTCAGTATTATTAGATAATTAGGTGTGAAATCCTAATAAAAACAGTTCATTAAGATTTGCTTGCCCGCTATCCAGGGTGGTGTTGATCTAGGCTCTATGGACCAAGAGGTCATAGGCAGGACCGGTGCTAGCCATTTGTGACCCTGCACGGCAAAACCAGTCGCTTGTCACAAATTTCCAATTGAGTTATTATGTTATTATTAGTTATTATTTATCAACCTTTAAAACGATACCTATATCGAATGAATGGGACGACATATGACTGAGATATCAACATTCAAAGGAGTCGGGTTTCTCCTGTCACGCCAAGTGAGAAACGGAGAAATCTGCCTTTGAAGTTGACTATCGCCGTAGCACTCACAGACGCTTGGTGCGGTCGCGGCTACGTTTGTATTTACGGTAGCCTACGCTGCATTCACAGCCACACGGATAGCCTACCTGCGTTAGGTTAACTGAACTCGGGAGACGAAGATGGATTCCGGAGAAATATCTTCACGCTAGTCAACCAGTGGATTTACCGTAAATATTGAAGTAAAGCGGTCAAAACAGAAACTTTTAACATTCAGCTGGAATGGAATTCCTCACCTCAAGAAAGTCACGTTTTTAGGATGGAAAGGGTAAGTTTTTCAGCCAAATTTATTCACAACAGTACAGTATAGACCTTCCACTGTTTCCAAACACTAAAAACAAAAAATCCAAAATTTTACCCCACGCAACATAAACGCTCGTTTTTCTCGGAAACCTCTGTTGTGACAAGCGACTGGTTTTGCCGAGTCACGTATTAAAACTATGAGTAATTATGAAAAATATTTACAGTTTAAATACTTATCAATGGGCGGCACGGTGCCACCTCACAGCGAGAAGGTCGTGGGTTCGATCCCCAGGTCGGCAGTAGGGTCTTTTTGTGTGGAGTTTACATGCTCTCCCCGTATTCACGTGGGTTTCCTCCGTGTGCTCCGGTTTCCTCCCACGGTCCAAAAGCATGCAATATAGATTAATTGGTGACTCTAAATTGGCCCCTTATGGTGTGAGTGAAAGTGTGAATGTGTGAAAGTTTGCCCTGCGGTGTGTTGGCACCTGCCCAGCGTTGGCCCCCACCTTGCGCCTCCAAGTTCCCGGAATAGGTCCCACCCGGTCCCACCCGAGACCCCAGTTGGGATTAAGCAGTTCGGATAATGAATGAATGAATAAATACTTATTAATATCGACTTTTACCGCGATAAATTTTCAGCTTCATCACCCAGCACTAGACAAACACCTAGCTTAGTAGCCACATGGGACAGTAGTGGCCTAACTCTAGGATGCTTGCCTCCGCGTCAGGAGATTTAAGTCCAGCTCTATCCTACTTCCATCACTGCCATCATTGTCCCCCTGAGCAAGACCCTTAACCCCAAGTAGCTCCATGGAGTCTGACCCTGTGAGAAGGAAGTTCTAAATGCTGTAAATGTAGACGCGTCGCTCATATAAACCGTCCAATGTCAGGCGTCACCATCCGTCCCGCTCATAACGTCTGCTCTCCACACCTGGTGTATATCAACTTTTAAAGTTGTTGACAGAGCCAAGGTTTACTCAAGCTGGCGAGGGTGGGAATCGTGTTCCTTTAACAAATTTAACACCGAGCCGTTTTATAGGCAGACACTTGTAAAACCCAGTATATCTCCCAGAACCTAACCCGGACCAAGACGACGGATATTCGTTTTATGTCGTGCCCCATATAAATGATAACCCAATGTAAATGGATTGCTACAGAGAGTCAAACATTTGCAGTTAGGATCAAAACAGACCACTTTTCTCCTTGCAGTGGGCAAATACATGTCAGGAAGTGAAGACTTAAAGCCTTGCTTGGATCTTGTGATAAAATCTGTTTGTCTTATGAGCCCAAGGCCTAGAATACACTTCAGTCTGAAGGTGATCTTAGGTCGCAGCACTACAATTAAAAGATTAATTAACGGATTGCTTTATGTGTGCAGGTTTCGAACCCGGTCCAGAGAGTACTTTTCGAAAACGTTGGTTCCTGCATTCGAGCAGTTGCTGGTAAGGCGTTTCGCATCACAGATCTCAATCCTTTAGAATTTTACACATCCCTATTCCAGTTCTGAACCTTGTAAATTGTTTTGTGTGTGTGTGTGTTTGTGTAGAGAAACATTTCTGCATCTGACCAAGACTCGCTGCCCTCCTTCATTTCTGTGGTCGGGGCCGTTTCCGTGGACCGAGTCATTAGCAAAGAGATGGCGTGCAGCGAGGAGTTTTGGAGGAGCTCTTTTGCCGCCGTGGTAAATTCGATTTCGTGCCGCGACTTCCTTGCCGCCAACCGGCGACCAGATAGCTTGTCCTTGAATGGCGCTGAATAATGTATAGCATTTTATGGGCTTGAATTTTGATGGTGGGTTTCAGCTGGGTTTTCTCATTACGCACCTTCCAGCTTCAACGTCACCCCAACTTCCCGGGACACGTGCTTAATTTTTAAGCAATGTTGAGATTGAATGACATTTTCGTTACAGGCATGCTGTGCTAGCTGTGAATACCGAAGCATTCTCTATCCCCTTCTGGGCTTGATGATCAACACTGCCTCTAATCCCCATCCTGCCTTCCAAGTAAGCATGTGTGTGTGTGTGTGTTTGGCTGGATACTGGGTTCCCACCTCAGTCCTGTAAAATTCTTGGACAATCTGTCAGTGACCAAAAGTACAAGAAATGCACATAAAAACATACACATCTTTAAGTGCTGATGTTATTTTGTTTTTGCCAACATGACAGCACAGTTGCCAGGCTTTTTAAGCCTTGACTGTGGTGATGGTGTTGGTGGCAGTATTCTTGAATATGGATAGAGAGGTTGTAAGCTCGAGTCTGACTCCACCCTACATCCAGCACTATGAGCCCCTGAGCAAGACCCTAATTACTGTCCCTGTAATTAGAAAATGTCACTCTGGATAAAATTGTCTGATAAATGCCAAAAATGACATTTTTAATTTTGCAGCTTTCGGATGTTGCGAAAAAACTGTGAACACATGTCAACCTTTTAGTGCAGAAGTCATTATTTTTCCATTCTTCACGTTGAGTTACAACATTAACCATTAGCCTGCTTTGTTGTTATGTTATTGGATTGCTTTAAGAGTATTGGTGAAAAAACACAAGTATCATCACGTAACAAAATAACATTGATTCAATGTCTGCTGAAATCACAAAGTCTGAAGTGATTTCATTACATTTCAGTTTAGGAGCAAGCAGTTGACATGAGACAATATCATTTGCTGATTTACCACAATCACTTCCATTCAAATCAAATCACGAAAAACAACTAATATATCATTTTATATTTTTATTCCTAACCTCAACTGGACATTTCTTAAAAACAATCTACTCTTTTAAAATAAAATAGATCTCCAGTTTAATATAAAGTAACATTTCTAAATGTAAGTTGTTTCCTTTTTGGATTGATTCTATGGGCTTGTGATCATTGACTCAATGTATTGCTGTAGATCAATGTATCGTTACTCCCCTATTACAAAACAACAAAATCGCATGTGTGTGCCCATAACAACTACGTTAAGATGTTATACACAAAAGTTTTGTGACAGTCCTGGAATTAAATTCACTCCTTCTCGGTTTGAGATTGAAATCTGTAAATTCCTGAAAAAGTTCTAAACAAAGCTGGATGAGACTTTGTGATAGCACATTGACTTGTTTAGAAAAAAGAGCGGTTGTTGTTGCTGGAATCAGCAGGATAAAATGTACTGCTGGTGCCCTTTTTCCCCTCGAATTGCCCTAATCAGTTCCAGGGAGTGTTGAGAGAACAATTGACTGTTTGGCGTGTGTGTGTGTTTGTGTGTGTGGTCGAACAGGAGCTTGCTGTTGAAGGCAGCCGTAGCTGTGTGGTCCTGCTGAGTGATCCTGATGGAGGCATCATCACGGTGAGTGGATCTGTGTGCTCCTCGGGCCAAAGAGAATCCAACCCGATTCTCTCTCTTTGGGGCTCATCAGTCTTTACTTTGGCTTTAATGTGTGATTATAAATCCTTTCCATGCTTTCCAAAGCAACCATGTTTACAAAGATTTCTGCTTATGTCCCCAGTATTGGGGCAACAAATTCTATTCGCTTCACTCAGTAGTGGCGGCTAATTGGCAGGTTTGACTGGGAGGTGAGAAATTCCCTGCCTAACTGTGCTGAGACTTCTTGCCCAGTAGGTCCGTAAGCCCTAGAGAGGTTTGTTGGTAATAAAACATTTATATGATCATCACATTAGCAAACAAGGCTTGGTCCCAGGACGCGTTTTTCTAACGTTTGTAAATCAAGCTTCTTTTGGACAATCGTATCTGTTGAGCTGCTCCTTCATGTGCAATTCTAAGAAAATGGACTCTCCCCAGCCAGCCTGTCTGTTAACACGCTTTTTCCTGCTGATCTAGGCATTCAGGACTCAGATAACGTGGCAGTGACAAGGACAAGGACACATCCGTCGTCAGCGTTGCTGTTACACGTCACTAACTTTCTGCTGTTTTTTGGTTTCAGAGGGCCGTGGGAGTGCTAAGCTCAATCCTTACCAAATCAACTCCAGCCGTGCAGGAGGTCGTGGGGCAAGGAGTCGTGCAGAGGCTGCTGAAAATTCTGAAGGTAACACAGCTGACACGTATCACACTTTTTGGGGGGAAATAGAAACATTTTTGGGACTGAAACTGCTCACTTGGATTTAATGTTTGGCCTAAAAGTTTGGGGTTTTGATTCTAACGTACAGAGAAGGACCTCTTTAAATTCCAAGCCTCCACCTTTCAATAAATCTGTGCCCTTAATGAGTAAATAAAGCTAAAAGTGAAAATACAAAAGGGCAAGTAGTCCATATGACTTAATTAGCATTACTGCTTTCCCTGAGCGCTAATGTGGGTTCCATTCAATGTTGTCCATATTAAGATTTTTGTAGGGCTACAAGGGACATGAAAGAGGTTCTATTTATGTATCACATACATTTTGTCTGTGACTGAATTCAAGTGTAAGCAATGCAATAATGAAGCATTCAAGGCCATACGGCTTAGATAATGACCCAAGATAAACCCATGGCTTCAGAGAGTCATTTGCAGTTAGTCTCAAAACAGACTGCTGTTGTTCTTCCTTACAATAAGCTAGTGCATCTTGGTAAGTTAAGACTGAGTGCTCCGACCGAGTGTTTGTCTTTGGAGTCCAAGACTTAGCATGCACTTCTGAAACCGTCTGGAAGTGATCTAAGGTCTCAGTGCTGCAACTCTGGGCTGGGTGTCTTTATCCTTGCAGGTTTCGAACCCACTCAAGGGAGAGCTTTTCAAAAAGAGTGGTCTCTTGAGTTTAAGGGATTGCTGATGCTTTTTGGTATAGCTTACAATATATTATGTAAAAACCCAACATTCTGTTCTGGCTTAACTTTGGGAGAAGTTGGACCACAACTGGACCAATGTTAGAACTTCATATGAATGGAAATGTTACATTCATGATACTGTCCACACATGAACATGGAACTAAACTACATTCCTATTGTACACACCTGTCTCACTGAAAATTGAAGCATAAAACAGCCTTGTAACACAAGACATACACAAAACCCTTGACAGGTGAAGTGGATAACATTGATTGTCTTGCTAAAATGGCACCTGTCAAAGGGGTGGGCTAGTGAACAGTCAGTGAACAGTCTTTGTTAATTTATGTGTTGTAGGTTAATGTGTTGCAAGCAGAGAAAATGGGTAAGAATACAGTTAACAGACTAATCCACCTGGTCTGATCCCACAGAGCGATTGTAGCACAAATAGCTGAAATCTTTAATGCTGCTCACGATAGAACACACAGTGCATCACAGCTTGCTGCATGTAGCTCTGCGTTGCTACAGACCAATCAGAGTGGCCATGGTGACTGACCTAGTGTCCACCTCAGAAAGTCCCTACAATCAACACTGTAGCAGATAAGCAACGTTGGGGAGCAGCTAAGTAACATTAGCCCCAGTACTAACTTTTTTCTGTAGTATCTTTGTGGCAGTTTGTGAAAATGTTAGCTATAATACATAGTACATAATATTTTGCTCTCTTTACAAGGACAGATATTTTCATCTCAGGATGAGTTCTAATCAGTGTTGAATTGGCAGAAGTGGTATCTGATAGGCTGCCACGCCCACACAGCATTCACTCATTGCATAACAGTACGCTCTTGGCAGCTGCGTAAAGGTGGCGAGGGATGAAGTCCACCTTGGCAAAGATGGAAGCAAGAATTTATGACCATGAACATAGCTTAGATGTAGTTAGCTACTTTGTCTTTCTAACTTAAAGTGCATTACTATATTAAACGAGGAGTTTGACTGTGGCTTAGCTACTTTTAACCATGAGTAGCTTGTAGGTTGAAAAGCTACAGTTTAAAAGCAGCTCCTCAACACTTATATTAAGCAGATAGGTGGTGTTGTAGCTGATTGGTGTATGTGTTACTTGAACATCTCAGAGAGTTTCATACCCCATTAACAAAGAAAGATTCCCAATCAGTGCAATCAGATGCTTCTCTCAGGGCTAGCCCCAACCTTCACGACACAGGACCATTGTAGCTTCTAATTATTACTGCTATTGGCTGCTTTTAATTCATAATGTGATCTAGAACTTTTATTATGATTAGAGCCCTTGTGTAACAATGGAGGGTTTGCTGAAATGATTAAAGCATGTCATTTTCTGTCTGTTAGGGCACGGGGGAAACAAGCTCACGGTACAGCATTAGAGCTCTGGCTGCGTGCACAGCCTCCAGCCAACAGGCCTGCAAAGAGCTGGTTAAGCTTGACAAGAGTGAGTATTGAAGGCCAGGGAGAGGGTGCTGAGGCATGGAGGGAGTGAGAGACATTAAAGTCATTAAAGTGAGTTCGTTTAAGGGTTTGGTTTTGGGAAAAATATACATTGCATTATTTTAATTTCTTGTCATAAGAATGAATTTCGCGGGTCATTTTGTAGGGGCGTGCGTCTGCATCTAAATCTTTTTAAATGTAGAAAAACAACTTTTACTGCAAGTCGTCTTTTCTTGAACTTTATCCAAGAACGCTTACACCTGAGAAAATGATGCTATATCTGAGATGCAGACTTTGGATTTTGTAGATTAGTCACGTTAAATGAGAACCGGACCACTTTTCCCATTACATCAAGCAGCAAAGACGTTGTAGCATAACTTGTTTGATTTAATTTGTCTTGCTTCACATCACACAGTGTTGACGGTTGTCATATTTACCGTGTGTGTGTGTGTGTGATGCTTGTTCAATCAGAACTGGCGACCATGAGAAAGCTCTTGAACAGCGGTGATGAGTTTGTAGTTGGGAATGCAGCCCTGTGTCTGGGTCACTGTCTCCAGATTCATGGAGTCGCCACAAGCCTCCTGAGCACCGACTGCGTGCCCCTGTTGCTGCACCACGCCAGCGGAGACGCCAAAAGAGACGATGTGCAGCGAAACGCAGCCATAACCCTGGGGAAGCTGTGTAAGGCAGAGCCCAGGTACGTTACTTTATCTTCTTTGTGTCCCTCATCTTGATTTCCACTAAAAGTCAGAAAAACTATTCATTCACAGAAAACCTTTTTCTCCACAGCTATGATCTTTAATGAGATCAGCAGCTTCAGATTTTCTTTTAGCGTTTCTGGCACTTTGTCTCCTGCTACTGTAGACTCAGGACTAGCCATCGGCTGATATCTGCTTTTTTAAAGTCATTGGCATTGAAAGGATGCTTAGATTTGCCCGATACTGTCAGCTTGTATTTTATGACACATTTTTGCCAAAATCTGAGCATGCAGTAGAACGTTTGCCAGCAAAATCTCTTGTCTTTATGCGCTCAACTCTGTCTGCACGTTTGCCTCACTTAGTGAACATGAGCTCTCAGATGGGCTGTGTCCATGTGCACTTAATAGTATGCTAGGTAAGGAGCTCTTAGTACACTTTTCTATGCGGTAGTATGCATCTCAGGAAATAGCGGGGGTTGAAGCTTAACGGCTCTCTACCCACTAGGTAGTGCACATGGAGTGTCACAGGTGCTCTGTTTGACTGGGCAAATGTTGTGCACTACGCTCGAAATCCCCCGCCCTTGCTCCACTCTGCTTTCTCACTCGCTTGACTTGGCACTGTATTAGAAATGCCATGAACTATGACGTTATTTTTGTGCCAAAATTCTGAACGTGCAGTGGAACTTTGGCGAACAATATGTCTTATCTTTATGTACTCAACTCTCCCTGCGCTCAACTTTGCCTTCTTCGTTTATGGGCATCGGCAGGTATAAGCATGAAAAATACAGGATATCGACATCGGCCAATATTTTCCTATTGTATACTGTGCTCTGTCCTGTTGCATTGTAATAATTGTTCAGCACTGGACCTCACAGCCAGTTCTGGTATGTCTCATTAGACTGCCGTTTCTCTGAACGTCAGTTTCCTGAGGAACTTCACAGCAAACACCAACTACTCGCAGATCATTGGAAGATGTAGTTTATTAGCAGATACTGCTGGCCTACAGAGAGGCATCACTTAGCCTGGCAGACGTGTTCACTAACTAAGACGTTCTCAGTGTGTATGCGTGTATGCCAACATGAATCTTTATATAGTTTCTCACAGAGATACTGAGCTTGAAACAATTAAATGAGGCTCCACACTGTCTATATGGTTAAAAAGGGGTGTTGTTGATTTGTTTTGTACAGCGTCATGTGAACATCAGTATTGAGGGTTGTTAGCTCCAAATAGTTACTTCACACTACATGGAAATGAGTAAATCTAGTGTTTTTAATACACTGAGTACAAACATATTGAGTCGTTTTTGTAGATCTCCAATATAAAACAGCCAAATCTAAGTCTGGGTGAGAAAAGACTCACTGTTATGCTCCGTTCCATTTTTTCATTTGTCTCTTTTTTATCTTGTTTGTTTCCCGTCTTCTGTTTCTCTCTTCTATTTTAAGGCATGTTACAAAACTCCGGGAGCTTCACGGTTTGGAGATCCTTCACTCCTGTATGAAGTTGATCATATAAGCGACTACAAAGCCATCCACATTCCTCCAACCTCGTAGCAAACACACACACACACGCTTGAACATACAGGTGTTGGGATGCCCTTCGAGATCTACAAGCATCACGATCTTCCTGACCTTAAGTGAGGCCACAGATAAGTCTTAGCTGCTCAAGGTCTGTCGTTATTACGCAGCCCTTCCCCCTGTTCCTTTTAATTAGAGCGGGTTGACGCTGGTGAACTAGATTACATGGCGCCCAAGGACAATTCATGTTTCAATTTCCTCTCATCCTGAATGACTGACTTCGCACGTCTGTTTTGGTTTGATTGCATTTCCCTCTTGTTTGCTGCCAAATGGAGAAATAATAGCTTTTTGTAGATGGATTTTAATGACGAACAAACCTTGATGTTTATTGTAATGGGAATAGAACAGCCTGTTGATCTTTTTCTTACTGATGAACAGTTCTCAGACGCCATTTGAGTTAAGGAAATTATGTCTAATTATGGCTAATGATGAGCCGTATAACAAATCCTATGAACATTCACGCAGACATTTGTAGTAAATAGGAGTGTTTCCAACATGGTTTCATGTCGATCTTGATAATTACTGCCATGCTTTTTATTCACCATCCGTATGAAATTATTGTACTTGTACATTAAAAACATCACCATGCCTATATTTACATGCACACTTACAGAAGAGCAGAGCAGAATCTTTAATCCAGAGTGACTTTCATTTCTTAACTACTGAGACATTCTCCCTGGAGCAGTTTGGGGTTAAGGGCTTTGCTCAGGGCCCCAACAGTGCAACAGGCTCTCCTGAGATGAGACCCACAAATTTTTGTGTCACCAACACAAAGATTTTTGGTTACTGAAACCATTGCACCGCCATCCCCCTATACCTCTCATGCATCGCCCACCCCAGTCTCCCACTGACGGGCACCCGTATCCCGTCCTGTCGGTTGAGTGTTGTATGTAAGTCAGTTTCTTCTGTCATGCCTCTGTGTGTTCTGATTGGTTAATTAGCCTAACTATATGTTACACCTGTGTTTGTTTAGTTCTTTGTTCTAAGTTTGTTTTATTGGTTCCAGTGTAGGTTCCACCTCCAATTAGCTCAGCTTTGTTGATCTCTGGACCATATGTGGAACGTTCAACATTCTAACTGGAAAACAGAGTTAGATACTTCCGCTTTGGTACGCGTCTGGTGAATGACAGTTGCTTCCCTGGTCGGTCTGAGGTAATAATACCAAACCAAAAAATACAATTAAAAAATTTATTTCTTAGATTAATAACAGTATTAGTGTTTCATTTATTTATTTATTTTTCCAAAACCATAATCATATTGAGAATGCTGAAATATAGTAATCCTGTCTTTGTTTGATACTGGTGAAAAGGGAGTGACTGTACGCTCATCAGAAGTCAGAACAAACCCAATGAAATAAATGCTCAATAACACCAGCCTCTGCCAGCCGTCCATATGATTAGTTACTGTTAGCGGGCTAACTTGATGCGGTAAACTTACTATATCACTACACTTATGTCAGCTCAAATGTACTTTTACGTGTAATAACCAGTCTTCTAGCTAGGATTAGTTAAGATGTACATGGTTGATTGTGACAAACTACATAATTGACGTAAATCAGAAAAAATACCAAACAAGTTACCAGAGATATGTTTTTCTGTCAACCCACAGAAATCAGGTAACGTTAGCGGAGGTAACTTAGCCAGTTGATTACAACTTAACCTCATAGTTGTCAATGTAAGAGGAGGCATATAACCCAAAACTTTAGTGCAGTCTGCTGTCTGGTGTTGTTGACGGACATCGTTGGACATCGCCTGCAGAGATGTGGAGGAGCTCCTGCAGACATCTACTGTAAAACGCCATTTATTGAAAGTATTTGCGTAAAATGTAAACACAGACAGAGAGGTTTCCCACTATCGGCAAAGTTACTATTCCGAATAGTGACGTCTCGCCGGAAGAAAAGTCCCCTGTTTAACATATAACGCCCATTGGTTTAGTGTTTAGTTTCTTGTGTGGTTTAATAAGTTAGCTTAGCGTTAGCATGTGTTTCAGTTTAGATTCCCTTTTAGGCCTGTCTCTCCCTTTTGTCTCTATCGGCTCAATGCTACGCTACCTAATGTTGGTGCTCTGTGTTGTTTCCTGAAGAAATTTTTTGTTTTGAGGCCATCAAGCCTGTTTTTTTTTTTTAATTACAGGGACAGTCTCCCTGCACAACTTCAGGTTAAGGGTCTCGCTCAGGGACTCACTGATTGTAGTTCTGGCAGTAGGACTGGATTTGAACCACTGACCAGGTCCAACGCTTCCATAACACGCATCGCACACTGTGCGTAGGGCACCAAGTGCCGGAGGGGGCACCAAAAAATTCGGCTAATAAAAAATCACCATAATCATCATAACATTTTTCCGAGAAAAATGAGCGTTTATGTTGCGTGGGGTAAAATTTTGGATTTTTTGTTTTTAGTGTTTTGAAACAGTGGAAGGTCTGTACTGTGCTGTTGTGAATAAATTTCGCTGAAAAACTTACCCTTTCCATCCTAAAAATGTGACTTTCTTGAGGTGAGGGATTCAATTCCAGCAGAATGTTAAAAGTTTCGGTTTCACCCGCTCTACTTCAATATTTACGCTAAATCCACTGGTTGACTAGCGAGTCTCCCGAGTTCAGTTAACCTAACGCAGGTAGGCTATCCGTGTGGCTGTGAATGCAGCGTAGGCTACCGTAAATGCAAAC